>VZTB01009267.1:529031-544155 GCA_013397245.1 Thryothorus ludovicianus
GCAGTTCAGAGAACTTCTCTGCCTTGGCTAGCAAAAAACTAACAAAAAAAAACAAAGGAGAGCTCTGTCCTGCTGTCCACACTGCCAACCACATCGCCATCCGTGTCTGTAGGAAAGCTGAAGACTCTTATCTTTATATTTTGAAAACAACTGCCTCAGACATTCCAGTGTGCCTCCTTCACTCTCAGATCCAATTTTTAAAGGTACAACACTTATTTCTGAGCTAACAGATGAATGGGGATACAATTTAGCATCAACCCAGGACAGATGGGCACCCCGGTTTTCAGAACATAACTTTCACAAACAGTAAGCAAAATGACTGAGGATGACACCTCTGAGAAAACCTCCCAAGAAGCCCTTGTCCCAAAGGATTTTTTTCTTTAAGACCATAATTTTTCTTTGAGGTCATAATTTTAAGTGCTGTCCCATATCTGGATGGATTTTTTGCAACCAGCTCTTAGAAGGCCAGAATCCATTAACAGACTTGATGAAATCAGTGGAATTAGACAGCAAATGGGTTCCTGCTGTGAGCAGCTTCAGATTTGAATGGATCCCCACTTTATACCTCCCACTCCATAACAGAACATTAAATTTCACATCAAATAGGCAGTTTATCAGGTTTTATCAAGGGAAACAGTTTGGTTTCTTAGCTATTTAAAAGCCAAACCAGAAAATTGTTTCAAAACAGAAATAGTATAAATTATTTCAAAGGAGTTTTTGTAATCAAGTCATGTTTTGAAGACAACCCTCATCCTGGTGATAGTTCAATGCAACACTAAAAGACATTGCTAACTCCAGGGTTTAGGAAGCCACATCTTCATTCATTTCAGGATGATCTTGGGCTATTTAATGATTGTGGCGAATAACATCAAGAAGCTTGGATGCAGTTCCAGGTTCCACAGCAACATGTAGGTCGGAGAATTATCTCAGCAGTCAGCATCCATTGACTCATAGAACGCCTGACTCACAGCTATTGGTATCTACAAGAGTTCATTTTATTTCTGTATTTCCCTATAAGTTTATAAGATTATACCCACTGGGACTAATGCTATATTATCTCAGGAGCAAGCTTAAATTCAGCAGGCTGGTATTCAGCAAACCTCCCAAGCTGGGTGAAGGTCTGTATTAGAATACACCTCCTGATAACTCCTCTTCCCAAAGCCCCAGGGCTTGTAGGCAGAACAGCACAGCACAGCCCTTGAAATTCACTTCCTTCCAGTTTTAACAGAGCATTTGCAAGGAAGTTTCACAAGAGTAGCTATTCCAAAAGACACTGCTGCTAGTTCTAGTGGCAGAATAAATCTTGTGATTCAGCATCCAACACCTTCTCTGGAAGCTCTGAAGCAACCCTAGAAATACTCCCTTTCCAAGAGGAAAAAAAGGAAAAAAAAAAAAAAGGCAAGAAGTCATTTCGAGCACACAAGAAGATTTGTAGACATGAAAAAACACAGAAGATATGTCTTACTGAATATAAACTTGCTGGTGCAAAGATCTTACTGTAAAAATTGATGGAAAGGCCCCTTGTGTTACATTGCTCCCTGGTATTAAAGTAGTGTTAGAACACCTTGCAGGATCAAGCACAATATGAATGGTAAGTCCTAAAGCTATATATTTTTGAATTATGGAAATATCTCATAGGTACTATTGTTCCCAGGATGCTATATGCCAGTGCAAGTTGATCCCCAGTGGCTTTGCCAAGAGGTTCTGGGATTATTCCAGGGGTATTACTTTTAGCTTGGTCTCTCAAGTCTGCTAAATACTTCTCAATATGAAAACCACAGTACCAAGATGCTAAAACCACATGAGGAAAGAGAGGGGCAGGGAAGCTTGAAGCAGAGAGAGTTGAGTTCTCCCTAGTCATGCTCCTTCACCCCTCCCCAGCTCTTTTGTTCCAGGGTATTTCCCACCACATCCAAGGTTCACCTTTTAAAGCAGCCGAGCCCTGGAGCCATTGCAGCCAGGCTTGCTGCAGTACAGCCACTAGCCCTTGCTCTTAGGGAAAATCCTCCTCCCAAAGGACTGCTTCAGTTATTTCATTTGTCTCTTTTCCATCTCCCACCCTGTCCTCAGGGGAATACGACCCAGGCAGATAAGCTAATGAGACAATTAGCTCTCTGCTTCTTGATTGAAGGGCCCTTTATTTCCTTAACTAGCAAAGCCAATTCTCAACATCGTTGAGCGCTTGACTTTATTTCTGCAATGTGATTCATCTTCCCTCTTGCTCATATATAAACCTACCATAAAAGAGTGTTATTAGTGTTGCCAAGTTAAGCACTGGCTTGTTAGCAAACACTTAGGCCTAAGCCTGTTTGGGGAACCTTAATTCAACCTCTTCCTCTTCCCTCTCCACAATTCACCTTGCATGTGTATTTTATCGAGGCCTTTAATAACCCTATCCTACAGTGGTGCACAAAAAGCCCATTCCACACTCAAAACACATATTGGGCAGTGATCTATGAGGAATGACAAGCTAAGGAATATCTTATTTGTGAGATATTTTAGTTGTGAGTGGCTGCCTCACAACTTGACTTGCCACCCACTAGCTTTGGCATGTCTGTAAAGAAGATTATTGCAATGTGGCATTCAGAGCCTGAGTATAGCCACCATAATAGAATCATTGTGAAATGTAACCCAGCATGCCAAAACTACGTCTTAAAAAGCCAGCACCTTCTGGAAGTGTTCACTGCAAACTCTGGCAGACAGGGAAGATGGAGATCAGTAAAAAAAAGAATTGGGACCTACTCCTATTTCCCTAAAGGCCAAAGATCCTACCCCCTAGAAGCCTGTATATTTGGAATTCATCTTCTTCTACCTTCAGGACAGTATGGAGAGTAGATTTCTGAGGCAGTTGTTCAGGTAGGGCTGCTTTGCACTCTGGCTGGCAGGGGAGGCAGCAGTGCCTTGCTCCTCCTCTGACCCTGTGCCATGGAGAGAGATGCAGCCTTTCAGAGCCCAAGCTCCTCTGAGGTGAGAGACAAAGTAGTTGGCTTGCTTTTAACTCTATATGTGGGGAAATGCCAACAGTGGAGTTCAGAGTGTCTGCAGGATTTGCTCAGTCACCACAGAAGGTCCCTGCTTTCCTCTCCTTCCCCTGCCACCCACTCCCACAGAGCTACACAACTGTGATCATGTCACACAGTACTGTGGTGTAGTTGTCACAATATTAGTCACCCATCAGCCTTTCCTTGACAGCACTCTGTCCATCAGATTGGGAGCAAGGTTTTTTTTTAGTTGTGCCCATTTCCATACCAAGTGGGAAAGAGGCAAATGGCCGATTGCCTGTGCCTGAAGCACCCCTGCTGACTGCTGGGATGATGATCGAGGCCAGTGCCTGACCACATCCTTCAGCCCATGAGATGCTTTCCAGTCTCACAAAACCTGTCCTCTATTCAACACCTCCTATTGCATTCTTGATAATTTAAGCTGTAATATCTCTTACTGGTTTATTGATAGAATGTTCCGCCAATCCCAGTAAAAGCTTACAGAGTGGCCTCAGAGACACATCTGCCTAAAACTGTTCATGTACTCCCCCCTCTTGCCTCTAATTCCTTCTAAAGAAGGTTGATAGAGGAAAAGGATGGAAATTAATGCTGAAGTTCTCACTAGATTTATCTTTTGCTTAGTCAATTCGGAAAGTGAACCTTAATTCAGGATAACCTTAATATTATGAATTATTTTAACTTCAGTCTTATCTTTTGTTCCTGGTTCCTCTAGCCATTCCTGAAAACTTACAAATATCATATTACATAACCAAGAAGAGGTCTTCTGAATACACAGAACAAAATAACTGCCAGGTTTGTGATGCATCATTCTCTTCAGACATAGAGGCATTTTTGCCCAAAAATTTCTCTTCAAGCAGAATGTGAAGGTTTTTGCATTTATCCCAGAACTTACAAGCGCAGGAACAGCTACAGAGCAGGCTCAGGTCTACAGTCCGTGCCCTGACATGGAAGGAGGCTCAATGCGAAATGAATCCATACTGCTTCCACTTGGGATCTCCCAGACAAGTAGGTGGCAAGTTCAGCTACATCACTGAACCTCTTTCCTTTAAATGTGTGCTCTAGTGTATTAACTCTCCTCAGCATTGCAGAAGATCAGGAGATGCAAAAGGACTTTTGTTGCAAAGATTCCAAGAACTTCTAACTGGTAATCATGCAGTATTTTAAAGATGAGTACGGGTGGAAAAAAGGTATTGGATTCATAAAATTGCAGTACATGTGCAGCTAGATTCAGTAGCCTCTGCCCAGTTGGGACTACAGGGAATAAAGACCAAAAGCTTGTTAGAAACGCTTGAAGATCTTGGAGAAAAGCTTTGTTTTCTTCCACTGCTTGACAGATACAGCACAGCAAACAGAGAGTTAAAGCTTTTCCCCTGTTACGCTGCAGCAAAAATGAGAGATTTAAATAGACTAAAAATGTAAATCCAACATTTACTCCATAGACATAGTGAAGCAGAGCAGAGGGGAGGGGAGTGAGGGAGGATAGATGATCATTGGATGTGTGAGAAGAGAGATGCATCACATAGTATATATTTTATATGTATTAATATTCATACCAGTTCTTTCTTTTCTCCCTTCAGGCTTTGTCTGCTGCTTCAGTTCATCCATCCGGCTTCAAGAGGGAGATGGATCTTTCAGCCCTCTCCTGCAACTCCAAGCTAGAATCTAATCATCAAAATAGCATGTGGTTCCTTTCTCAGCAACATTGCAGGGAAATGTTGGGACATCTACAGCCAGAGGCCCATCCTAAAACAGAAAGCGTGATTTACAAAGAGGATCATCCCAGGCTCCCTGTGAAGATCAGAGATGTGCTTGGCTGGTGACATTTTGGGAGAGGATACATTGACAGTGACATTGTTCTTCCTGAGTCCAGAGGGAGCACCCACGCTTTTAAGAGACGCACTTTAAAGAGTTTTAAATACTGCTATCCCATGTCTGAAGGTCAGGAACAACACACAGAACAGAGTAACCCCGTGAGAAGTCTTCAAATATGGAATTGAGGAATGGAGATAACCATACCTTTGGAAATATATTGTACTCTCTGATGGTGGAATGGTGGTAGTCAAGCCAAAGTAAAGTAAAAATGCAGTATTGTCTTATATTTATTTGGAAACAAAGAAAGCCCTGCTCCTGAGGAAAGAGGAAGTCCGTTGTCCAGGGCACTTGTCTGTGTCTAAAAAAACATCAGCCTAGGAGGCAACAGCATCAAGATCAAGAAGTAATATACAGGTTATAGTGCATGAGAAGAGAGTTTCAATTTGCTGAAAAGAAGATGAGGCTGAAGTTTATGCTTAAAGGCTGCTGCAGTATTTTCATTCCAACACTACTGAAGACTGTCATGAAAAAAATCCATTTTCTGAACTGTGTTTGGAAGAGAGACAGTGGTAGTCCTAGAAGACTGATGTTTCCCTCAAGACTCAGGTGCTTCAAACTAAGAAAACTTGATGGCAGTGCTTAAAAAGCACTATCTGCCCCAAACAAGCGTCACAGCAGAGAAATAAATTGCTCTTAACCAAGCCAAAGAAAGGTGAAACTTAACAGCTTTTTCGCTTGTCTTGCAAAGCTCTTCTACCTATCACGCTGGTATTCATGCCTAAGGACTCCCTTGGGAATTCTTGCTTTCTATTTGGGAATCAAAAAACCTGGACTTTGATGAGGAAAAAACTGACGAATATTTTTCATAGAGAGCAATTTAATCCAGAGGAAGACAGGTATTGTGTGAAGCCCAGAGCATATGTGTGTGGAGTCCAGCTCTGAGGGGCACTCCTTCTGGAAGCCATCCCAATGTGATGAGTGGAAGCAGACCCACACCATGGAGTCTCTTCAGAGAGCACCAGGGAATCAGGTTAAAAGGCATGACACAAGCTGTACCTATGTTTCTTCAGCTGAGCACAAGAGGTTTGGACAAGTAGTATGCATGTGCACTTTTCTAAAATGCAGTGAAAGGAAAGTAATTTTATATTTTTAAGGAGGAGGATACCCTCCCTCTCTCTCAGCTAACAGTGACTCATGTATATACTGTAAAGGATTGGTCTTCCACCATGGAACAGCTCTTCTGAATTTTGGAATGCAAAAGATGGATTTTGGTCAGCTGGATTGGGTAAAAATTATTGCCCCTCTTTATCTTTGGGCATAGCAACCAACAGATGTGTCCTTATTTTTTTGGGAAAGTGTGCAGAAGATTTACCATCATTTCTTCCCACAGAAAGTGACAGTGTTCACAAAATTAGCATCCAGGAGATAAAAGTTCAGACCACAACCGGCTGCCAATTCACATAGCACAATTTAAGTCAGCGCCACTTTACAGGAAAGCTTTTACAGGAAGTGTTCAGGAAGGTTTTTGATCTATGGATGTAAAGTAAGTACTTTTTACCCTTGCCATTATTTGGTAGAGAAGGAAAAGATTTTTAGCCTACCATGGAAACATGGATTTGTCAGCGTTGTTTGTATTGCAGTCACATCCACGGCCTCCTACTGTGATAGATGCTGAATAAACATGCAAGTGAGAAGTCCAGGCCACCTAACAAAGATATCCAAAAGGAAAGAAGTGAAACAGCTTGTCCAACACCATGAAGCAAAGCAGACACAGAAAGGAGCACAGATTTAGTCACATGTACTGCTTTGTGGAAGCTGTGTATTTACTGAGGTTATAACTTCTTTACAAATGCATGCCTTCAGACAAAGACACAATTTTTCTGCTGCTGCTGTCAGCCAAAGACATATTTCCTGATTAGTTCATTACTCTCAGTGGATCTCTTCAGCAGTGTCATCCTTACCTGTAACTCCTGGAATCCATCCTAATTCAAACATACCAAATCAGAGCTGGGCAGGAAGTCTTCCTTGCAGCCCAGCACACCACATTCACACATTCACGATGATTAGCTAAGTCTGGTTTCCTCTGGGCAATGTTCAGCAGCAAGAAGCTTCTCTGTATTTTAGTAAAAAGTGCTTCAAATTGCAATCGTTGTATGGAAAGAAAGTAGAACTTTCTTTTCTCTCCACACTCCTTTGCAAAACAATTGGACGAGTTCAAAAGTTCTCTGTGAATGAGAGGAAGGAGAAGATTCTGCAGACAGAGCATGCTCCTTTTGTCTTATATCCTAAGCATGCAAGATAAATGTCATGCTGATTAATATTTATTTTCCTCAGCCCAAAATGAATAGGAATTTAATTCTCAAATTAAATTGAAGAATTTGGAAATCCAAAATATGTTTTACTGAACACATTTTACTTTAATCACTTTTAAAACCTGTATTAAAAAAACCTAGTCCTTTGCTGTACTGTGCGTGTATTTTGACTCTGACGAAGAGCTGCTAAAAGATTTTTTGAAAATGCTTTTCCTTGAAATTTTTAAACATACCAAATGAATCCCTCAGGCAATTTCTTTTTTCCAAGCCAGTATTTTCTAGCAGAAAAATATTCCCATTTTAACCTTTCATTAATAAAATTTCTAACCTGACTGAACACTCTTGGCTAAGTTGTGAGTGAATACCTTGCTTCAGGAATCATTAATCCAGACCTGATGTGACCTGATCTCTTTCCAGACTGTGGAAGAAGGTGCCACCTGAAAGGAAGTGTCCTGGTGTTTTTTTCTCTGCTGCTGAACCATGTGGTGTCATTGGGAATTTTGGTGGGGGCTTGTGGGGACAGGAAAGGCCGGAGCAGTCATGTTCTGGGAAGGAACATGGTTGAGTAGGTCACACACATCTGGGCTGATGGACAAGGTGACTGGAGCTAAGCTTGAAATTATGCTGACGAAATTAAGGCTAGTGGGAAATGCTTCTGAAATACAGCTTCCAGCTGTATGGTTACATTCTTATTCGCAATTCCTCACTCCCATGTTTTTTGTGAAGGAAAAGTCAGTTTTACTGATATGTTGGTGCTTGTGGTACATTTTGAGTTTACTAGTCAGAGCTTGACTAGTTCACTAACTTCTGGAAAACACAGCTATTAATAGATTCAATCACATATGAAAATAAAATCAATTTTTCAAAATCTGTGACAGGCTTTATCTTTAAATATTTCTTTAAGAGTATATTCAGCCTCCTTTTAAAAAATATTTCTCCCCTTGTGTAACTTAGAAATAGGCAGATCAATTTCGTCAAAAAACCCCTAACAACTCCTAAACAAATCCTTTGAGCTTAGACTAAGTGTGAGCAATTTCATCCTGAAAGAGGAATCACTTGGAGAGTTCAGAGGAAATAGAAGCAGAAACTTGGATGCTGCAACTCTTTCAAGCTCTGCATTTGGTGTGCACTGCTGGCAGAGGCACAAAGGAATCTGCAGCTGAATTGGCCTGCTGTCAGGGGATGGAATTTTGTTTCCAGAGTTTTCAGTACCACTAGAAAGAAGAAGACAGAACAGCAGAAACAAGCCTGCAGGGGTGCACAGAGGGATTGACTCGCGCCAGAGCCAGCAGCTCCCCAGGGATGGCTGACCCTGGAGCTCTGGTTCAGCAGGGGCATTTGTCCCACTGGCACCCACCCTGCTGCCATGAAACCTTGTGTGTGCATCGTGAAAGGTTCAAGCCCACCACATGGACAGCTGCCTGTCATCAGACTTGTTTTCTATGGGAAGCTTTGGTAAACTTTAGGTGTGAGAGGACACAGCTGCTCAGAGCACAGTAACAGGGTTTTCCTTTCTTACTCTGCTCTCTGTACCTGCCCTGGCACCACTCATTCACAATACACAGAACCAAAACACTGCAGCACAGTTCAGTTTGAGCAATGGGTCTCCTGCAGATGGCCTCATGATGTACTACAACCAGTGCTAAGCGAGTGACAGAACCCAGCAAGGCAGCGTCGCTGAAACCTCATACAAAGAATTCCTTGAAGCCTTCACACATCAAGTAAACAAGGGCAGGCAGGGAGAGAGGTTATCTGAGCAGGTGTTTTCAGATCAAGTTTGAAGGGAGATGGAAATGAGGCACTACAAAGCAGTTAGCTCTCTGCAGCCACAAGATTATGTGAACAGGTCTCTGATTAGCATATGCCTCTCCCTGTCCCACTATGAAAGACTTCAGGTCCATAGAGATCTCGAAGGGACAGCTGCAGCCATTCAGTGTGTTGTGTGCAAAGTCTGCTCTGTAACATCCAATTCTTATCTTAGGAGCCCAGATAAATTTCATCCCAGTTCTCCAGACTAGTGGATCTTGATTATCACAAGCCCTGTGGCTTTCCTCAAAAGCTATGCTCTTACCTTTAAGCATGGCAGGATTTGTGTGAGCTGCTGTTGGGCTGCTGTCAAGAGTTATATTGTTCAAGTCTCTCTAGTACAAGCAAGTTTAGAAATCTGCTCCCTTCACATGCAACAGATTTGGAGCCAGCCCCCACTCTGACAAATCTGGGTACCTCGGTTTCTGCTATGCCCAGAGTACAGATCTGAGCATCTCAGTTTCCAACAAACTGAGCCATTCTGCCCCTGTTAAGACTTTGCTCAAGAGAGGGATTCAGCACTTGACTAAGGCTTTTCAGCATTCATTGCAGGATTATTCTATACATCCATAGCTTCAGGGACAGTAGGATGTGGAAAAGCTGATACTTGAATGAAGTGCTGAGTTTTGAGTGAACAAAAAGCTCATTTGCCTAAAGTGGGTGTGTTTGTGCTGCAGATAGTTTGAAGCCTTTGATGTGATAACTCAGGAACAACTTGTTCTGAAACCATTCACTTAGTGAAGGCATATGGAAATTCAGTATTCTTGCTCCCACTGTTTGCTTCTCTTCCCATACAGCAATGAGAACTAGCTAAAGCTGGAAATACTTAATTTGGCATCTTGCTGGAGATCCCATCCCTCCAGGGAAATGAGTATATCCCCATTTTCCTACATGTGTGCTGAGTACAGAAGGCAAAGGTCCAGAACACCAGTGAACAGCCTCACACCACATCCCTGGAAAATTATAAAATTTCCTGTATCAGACACAAAATCTCTCTCTTCACAGTCACTGACAGAGAAAGAGGAAGGATCAGTGGGACTAGGAGGAGCATCTCACAAGATTTAGAGGACTTCAGCAAAGCCCTGCTTACTGGCTGGTTCTCAGAGAGTTGGAGCTTTGGTGGTGGCCCAGGCTGGGATATCACAGGGCAGACCCACATTCTTACACTCCAAAAGAGATGCAAAAGAGATTAGATGTGCCTGTGTGGATTTCTTCCCTTTGCTGTGGAAACTCAAAGGCACCAGTCCTCTGGGAGTACTTACCAAAGAGCTGCTTGTGGAGCAGACTGCTGCAGAAACCCTCTCCTGTGTGTTTCCAACTCCTGATCCATGGCACAGGGAACTGTGGGTGGGAGAGCAAAGGAATCTCTGGCAGTTCATGAGGAGTCACTGAGCTCTGCAGAACTTGTCATGAGAGGAAGGACATGGCATGGAAGGTCAGAGTTGCACTCTCCCTGCCTGTCCATGGAACACACAGGCAGGCCAGGGAGTTGGAAAGGGGACTGCCAGCACCCTCTGCATCTCGTGAACCCTCCAAGAGGGGAGAGCTGTGCAAGACAGTGGTTCACAGAGTTGCTCATGGTAATGAGAAGGGAAGCAGTGGCCAATGTGCCACGTTTGCCCTATTTACAACATGCTACAAATTTGTGCTGATTTAAGATCAACAGGAGACAGTGATGAGAGACCTGTGTGACCTGAAAGCACTCTCACTTTGCCTAGGCCACTAAGGGAGTACAGCACAGAAGGCACACAGTAAGTCCCTGCATATTGCAGGCTAATGATGTGACACCTTGTGAGTTGTCAAGTTCATTGCCATTGCACCTGCCCTTAGGCAGAGGGGGCAGACACAACCCTGTGTGCATCTAGCAAGTACACCAACTGTCCTCAGCTATCAAGGACAGCCAACAAAACTAAGCAGCTCCTTCCTCAGCTCATATAAATTGGATCAACTCCCCTCTGCTGCTGCTGGCTTTTGCCTACAGTATTAAGCTACTTTGGACCAGAGAGCCATTCCCCCCCTCCCATATTGCTCCCACTGCTGCATCCATGGCAACATTAGGAGCTTAACAGCAGACAATTCAGCCAAAGCCACCCGCCACTTCAAAGCACACTCCCCAGCTTGAGGATTTTTGTCTATTTTAGAGTCTCCACTGTTGCTATCATCAATAGGACATCATGAGTATGGACAACAGAGAGCACTAGGAACAAAAAGCCTGATACCACTCCTCTGTCAGTTTACTGCTAGTCTCCAGCCTGAAGGCAAACCATTATTTAGTCAAGGAGGAAGAGCACAAGCAGCAGCAGACAGCATTCCTTTGCACACTCTTCTTTTGGCAGAAAATTCGAATGAGTAGGAAAAGATGGGGTCATGAGAGAAAGCCTGGTGGAACAGATAAGAGCAAGGAGTCAAAAGCCAGAGTAATTTCATATGAATAGACCAGGCTTGCTCCCAACCATGCAAATGAATATAAGTAATATGTCCTTTCACTAGCAAAGCATTAACTCTTTAGCCATCAGTGACCATCTTGCTAGCCTACACAGCTCTCAGTCACCTTCAGAGAGGAATTATGCTTGTATTGATGCTCATTCTTAGTTCAAAAGGATGCTACTAAGTGTAGGTGACTGTCTCAAGCCCATATTTTTCCTACCCCTTTACTACACCAGGCATCTTGTATGTGTATGTCACTTTGAGAGTGTCAGTTCAAGACAGTGAAGGTATTGTGTGCTGCAGAAGCACTCTGAGTCCTTCAAGCCCTGGAAACAAAGACTACAAACACCAGACACCAAACTTAGAACCATCAGCTACAATCAGTATTTTACTAGTACGTTCCCCTATGGACTAATAGTCTGAAGTATAAGTCCCATTCTCTTCAAATGTAGGTAAAGAAAACATGGAACCAAGGGTGCCAGCAGCTTGAACCTTCCTAAAAACTAGACAAATAAAGTATGGAGGTCTGCTACAAATATTTTCAGTATTTACAGTAGATGGATGACACCTGTGTAGCAAGTCTATTAGTACAGGTTTGCATTTCTCAGTATTTTTAATGCAAATGTTTCAAACATAGTACTCTGATCTCCACAAGCAGATATTTTGCAGCCCAAGAACTCCCCAGGGCTTTATTCTAGGAATTCATATCACCCAACATGGAAGAAAGACAAACATGGTAGGTAAAAAAAAAAGACCCTCCTAGTCCCTGTCAGTGAATTGGATTAGCTATTTCTTTCATTTTCTAATTATTACTCTGTCTCTGGAGCAATGCTGTAAGAATCAAAGTTTTTTGGTTTTTTTTTAGGGAAATTCTTGTTCTCCAAATAAGTTATGAAGTCTGAAAGCTAACTCAAAAGCCAATAAAATTTTTTAAAAAGAAATAAAATTTTTTAAAAAGCCACATCCTTTTCTTTTTCAGAAGAAACACAGATTAAATGTAGTACGTACAGTTCAGTAAAGTCTCCCTTCAGATCCCTTCTGGAAATTAGCATATCTGACACTGCAGTCTTCACATCACTAGTTTTAATTCCAGGTTTACATCTCTGCTGTCACAACTATTTCCATGAATGTGTCAAAATCCACAGTGTAATAACTAAGGTTCCATTCCTCCTTTAATTTTAGAAGTCCAAGCCTCAGAGACATCTTCTCTGTTGATTAGAGGTTTTTCTGTTCAGTTCATTGATCACAAGGGCCATTTTCAAGACTCTGAGTTAACTAAAGCTGATTTCAGTCCACAAAGAGCTATCATGTTTTCAGGTGAGATACAACCAGCTAGGAATAACTCCGTGTGCCAGTAGGGGTTGACTTGATGGAAAGCTGTTCTGCAGAGAGAGACCTGGGAATCCTGGTGGACAACACCTCCCTTCCAACCCAGGAAATTATATGATTCTATGTTTCATGAGGATTGGAGCATCTCTATTATGAGGAAAGGCTGCCTAGTCTCCCTATTTAGCCTGAAGAAGAGAAGACACAGAGGGGATCTTATCAATGCATAGAAATATCATGAGGGCTGGGGTCAAAATGAAGGACACAGGTTCTTTTCAGTACGGTCACATGGCAAGGGACAGAGGGCACAAACTGAAACACATGAAGTTCCATCTAAATATGAGGAAAAAATTCCTTACTGTGAGGGTGACTGAGGACTGGAACAGGCTGCACAGAGCAGCCATGGAGTCTCCTTGTCTGGAGATATTCAAAACCAGCCTGGACATGGTCCTGTGCAAGCTGCTCCAGAGGACCCGTTCTGCCAGAGATGGACTAGATGATCACTAGAGATCCATTCCAACCCCAACCATTACTGTAATTCTGTAATACTGTTATTCTGTAATTTCACATTGAGTACAGACAAAATCACCTGGGAACAGACTCAAGGAGAAAAGTAGCTTACCTAGACAGACTGGTCATCGAGTACAAACCCAACCAGACTCCTGAGCCAACCCTTGAGAACGTGTCTTACTTATGGCAGTGACACAAGCAGTCACTCCCAACAAACCCAGACTAATTGTTAGAACCAGCACCTTGATTACAAACCATTTAACACCAGTAAATCCTGGTGCAGCTGCAGTGACCAGAAAGTAGAGATCACCATGAGCAGAATTTGCACGTTCTTTGGTTCTGCATGTGCTTGCTAGACCGCAGAAGTAAAAAGACCATTTCACACTGACCAGGAGGACACAGTTACATCAGTGAATGACAAAGTTTACAGCCCAAGGCATTCAGTGGCTGATGGTGCTGAATTGTTGGTGTGCCTGAATTACTGATGGCCTTACTAAAACTGTGCTCAGGCTGGAGACCATCCACAAGCAGGAGGGTGGAGGCCAACACTACACTCTTTCTGAAAGCTGTCCTTGTCTTACCAGGTAACATCAGAGGGGCTCTGATCCTCTTTTATTTTGCTTATCCAAAGTCATTATTTAATCATTAATTAAATGATTACAAATAATTTTTTACAAATTGTTATTTAAAATAGACTGAAACGATCATCTTAATAGTCTTTCTAATATATACAAAAGAGAGGCTTTTTTTTGTTTTGAAGTTTGTTTTTTTTTATTGTCCTCTGTAAGTGGTGGCAATGCCTGAAAGTAGAACCAAATACTCAGACTAGATCTATGCAGACCTAAACCCCAAACACTACAGCTCCATCTTGATTTGGTGCTAATTCACATATATTGCTTATGCATAGCCTTTAACTGAAGATATTGAGCTCTACTATTGTTATTATTTGTAATTGTAGTTTTGGGGACTGCTAATGGAACAGCAGAGCGTTTCAGAGCCAAGGTCAATCCATATTTGGCATGAAAGTGCCTGAAAGTTGCTGAAGTCCAGTTGAAGGAAGACAGAGCAGGAATGGAAAATGTTTGAGAGATGATCACCCACAAACCTCAAAGCCCTCTTGCCTTTTTTCTTCATCACATCCCCATAAGGAGATGTGCCAGAATATAGAGTACAGAATCACAGCCTTGACCATAAATAACCTTTGAAACTCTACCTCCATAAATAACTTCTGAAATTCTTGCCATTCACTTTCTCATTTATACCTTGCAGGTGAAAGACCATTTGTACAGCACTTCTGATAGAACCCTTTCTCAAACCTTGAACCTGTGCCAAACACCCCCTGGGAGGGAAATATAACCCAGGGGAGTATGGGCCCAAAGCACTCCTCTGCTCTGTTAGCTGTTTTTGTCTCTACTTCCAGTCTCTACTGGAAAACAATACTACTGGGACAGCAACTCCAGACAGAAGCCCACATACATTCTTGGGGACTCTGTCTGCTAAACTAGACCATCAGAAGAAAAGAATGAAGCTAAAATAAACACTGCAGTTTGGTTTAGAGAGAAAAGACATACCTGCTAAGCCTGTTTCTCACTCTGTCATGGAAAGTTCTCTTCCTTCTTCCTCACTGCCCCCACAAGCAGAAGGTTTCCTGAAGAGGCCCCACATTAATCTCACAGCCTCATTACTCTTTTCCAGCTGTAATTCTGTGGGCTCTACACATCCAGCCTTCTTGTAAAGTCCCTCCAGTCTATTACTCAGAGGAAGAGGAACCCCATACCTTTCCACACTAGCCCAGCTTGTGCTGTCAGTAGTTGAATTCAGGATCCATTGAAGCTGACAGCTTGGGCTCTCTTCCCTGTCTCCAGTGTGGCCATTCACAAAACAGTCGGTGATTAGCTGGACTGAAAAGGCCAAGCTATACTTGATTAA
>VZTB01009267.1:544170-605157 GCA_013397245.1 Thryothorus ludovicianus
AAAAAAAAAAAAAAAAAAGATTGGGGGCTCAGGCTGTAGAGGTGCTCAGGCTGTAGAGGCTACACCTACTGTACAGATCTCCAACCCAGAACAGCTATGGTGGGAAAATTTTTAGAAGACTGAACTAGTGCCTTGTTGCAGGATTCATGCCCAATTATTAACCTTGTAAATATTTCAGGTTACACAGCATATTATTTCCTTCAGTTTATTGATATGCCCATAGATTATTAATCTTTCATTACACTAATTAATTATCATAGTGATTTAGCAATTATCTTCTGTAAAGTTTGGCTGAGACCAGGTGCAGCCTCTCTCAGTGCCTTTAAAATGTGTTCCAGATCCTTGCAGAATGCCAGATGAAAGATACGGCTTTATTAGATCAAAACTCGGCTGCTGACACCTCTCCCAGAACATGTATTGACAGCCTTGCTGTCTTAAAAGGTACAGACTGTATGAAACAGCTTATAAAAACCTTGGATGCAGAAGCAAAGAAAAATACGCATGGATTTAACACATATTACTATGCCCTTTTCATATTCCCACAGAGGCTAGAATTAAGGCAGAAATTTCATCCCAGAATCTGGTTTATGGATGGCCTAGAGATTTCATGGAGGCATTTGTTCCAGAGACACGACTTAGTCCTTTCTTCAGCTGGAGAAATCTTATGTCATGCACTGCGGAATGTGGTTTACTAATCACCGGCACTGGTTTGAATGGCTCCATGGATCAAAACTGACTTTACACAGGGATGCCAAGCACATTTGCCATTCTCCTGCATTGATCATTAGGACATTTTGCTTGTGAGGATCACACTGGGAGTCATTTCTTTGATGTGTGCAAATGCGGGAAAAGAGCTGAGGCTTTTACAGGAGCTGCTTGACTACAGGTAAAGAATGCTGAAGCTTCGGGGAGGGCCATTGCAAGACAATTAGAGCCTGCTTGTTCTGTCTTCCTATTTACAGGATGAGAATAGCTCATGTTGTTTAGGCAGGGTGTAGATTTTGTTTCTGTGCTTTGGAAAAACTCACCCAAGTGCAGCTATCACATGTCCTTTTCAGCGGGAGCTAACTTTAATCTCTGTCCTTTTGTTCCCTGTCACCACCCTTTTCTATTCTGCTCTCTTCACCCTCTGTAAGGTAAGCTAAAGCTGTGCCATTGTGATGGTCAGTAGTCACTCTGAGCCAAACCCTTGGTTATTTTGAAATCAGTGTGAGCAATTCCACCGACTGAAATTGTAAGAGGATTAGAGTTGTATGCAGTCAGCTCCATTGAAGCACAGCAGACGTTCTCCAGCTCCTCAAAAACATGTGTAATAATTTGGCTGGCTGTGATTGCTGCATTCTCTTGCAAATGCCACCGCCCAGGGGAATAGTGCACTTTCCACCCCTGCCTACCTTCCTTAGAGGGCTCTTGCTCTAGTCCTTAAGAGAACAGCCACAGACTTTAGAAGACTTTGGATCAACTCCTTAGCCAGAGTTTTATTCCTGGCCTCATCCACATCGCTTGTAAGTATTGACAATGGGTTCATTATGGACTGAGCGCTGCACAGACTTTGCAATCCTGCAGTCTTTAGACCTTCTGGGCAAATGCTCAGCACACTTGGGGGGTATTTATCTCCTTTCATGGCTGATCAACACAGAGAACATGGCCATTGAAGCAAGTTCATTGGTCTGTGCCCACATGAGGTGGCTGAACAAGGAATGTAAAGGTCTGTTTCTGGCTGATGACTGAGTTCACCCAGTCTGCAGCCAGATGATTTGCTGCATGTGTGTTCTGCACCTCTGCTGTCCCTGTGCCATCCGTCCTCCTCCCGACTGTCCATCAGCACCATCAATCCCCAGCTTGTATGACAACACATTCTTGTAAAGCCTGTGAGTGGAAATGCACTTGGCCACAGTGCATGAAAGGATAGGCCATGGATGCAGGAAGAGGACACAAGAGAGACGTGCAGTGAGGGTAACCCTAAACTGAGCTACCTGAGCTTATGCCTAGAGCTTTCAATTATGAAGTACACAGCAGCATCCTGGGGAGGAAGGGGTGCTGCTGGCACCTGAACTTCTGTCTGCAGCTTTGCCCTCTGCTAAAGAAGACAAAATCCCTGTGAGAAAGAAGAGACTTGGAGACACTTAGCATTATATAAAGATGAGATGTTTTCTTCAGGAAAACTCTTGGATTTTATTTTTTCATGTTGGTAACAAAGAAGCTCAGGTGTGAACAACACTGTCCAAAAGCCAGTAGGGATTAACAATGACTGCTTTGTCTCTACAAAGTTGTTAATGGACATTCCTGGTGCCACTTCTGGTGAGCTGAAGTTCTCACTGTACTGATGTATCATGTAAATATTTGAGTGGCTTTGCCTTTTCAGATGAGCTCCCTCTGCCCTTCTTCATTTTGGAGGCAGAGGCAGCACATCTGGCATTTGGAAAAACACAACATCAACAGACCCCCCCACATTATTAATATTTAAAAACTGTCTCCCACACATGAATAGAGAAAGTTTATTATCATTTCTAATTGCATAGGCCTGTGTAATGGGTTTATTTAACATGCCATCTTTTCTACTGATCACACCACTATATGCTTTGAGAGCCTTGGAAACATTAAATAATTTAGCCTCAAAATAGCCCCTGGTGGTGTGGTTCAGTGTCATTTGTCTCCATTTTACAGATGGGGAACCAGAGCAAAAAACCTTCCAGTGGTCTCCCTAAGGTCACTCCAGGAGCTTTTGGCAAAGCTTCAAAATATTATGACTCTAAAATTTTTTTGTTCCTGAAAGAAAAATACTCTGGGCCAAAGCAAAGCTCACAAGTACTGTAGCTGGGTTTTGGAGATATTACAACCTGCAGTCAGATTTTACCTTGTTGCCTAGAGCTACAGAAGATCTACACAGAAGAAGTCTTAGGCTGGGCTAAATTGTGGCTCACATGGCAGAAATTTAAGTAGGATTTGGTGCTGTAAAAAGTGGACACCAAAATGACAAACTGATTGTTCATCCTAAAAATAATGAAAATAACATCATGAAGAATGGGAAAATGGCTTTAAAATGTAGAGACTAGGGAGAGCAGAACACTCTCCAGTTTCATCCTGATGTAGCAAATAGATTTGACTAAACCACCTATCTTAGTATTCTACCCTGTCCTTAGGGGAAAATCCTTGCAATAAATAAACAGAAAACCTGGGTAATGGAGGAGTTCTAATGAGATATTTTCATAAAAAGTTTTTAATACACTGAAATATTTCACTTTGACATTTCCTAAACAAACCTTAACCTTTTCATACTCTTTTAAGAATTGATCAATCCAGCAGAGAAAACAAGAAAATATATGTATATATTTTAAAATGGAATTAAATAGCTCAAAACAAAACACGACATTGACATTCAAAGAAAACACTGGACACGTAAATTAAATTTTTCAGGCTACAGTGAAATAAACAGCTTATTTCCTGATCCATGCCACATTTTCTGGTTTCATCCAAACCAGATCTTTTTTCACCTGCATTTTTGGCTCAACCAGGAAAATATTTTCATTTCACTCAGTTGACTTCTTCTTTTAAACTTTTTTTTTAACCCTTCAAACGTTGTCCAGTCATGTCCACATATTTCATCATAAACCTCTTTTCGTCATCTCTTTCTTCAAGGCAGTTTAAACTACAAGCTCATATGGAACTTGCTGTACTAAGGTTATACTGACAGTTCAAATCTGGATCTGAAATCTGTGGATTGCTGCACCTCAAAGACAGTAGAGTGATATATTTCATTGCTGAGGGATCTGTCAGTTGAAGCCTGTGAAGAGCAGCATTGTGCCAGCCCTATACCTGCATCTCAATCCCAACCTTTTCTCTTAAAACATCCATACAACAAATGCAACCACAATAATTCAGGATCCACGGCAGAAGTGGTAGGAGAAGAAGCTAATGAAAATGGAGTAGCATTAATAAGGACAAATGCAGTCTAAATGCCAGAAAATAAAGATGAGTATTTGGCTTGGGAATAACATATTTCATTTGGTGCAATGTGTAACTTGGTAAGTAGCCTATAGGTCTATACTAAAACTCTTGGCATGCTCCCAGCCTTCATGGCTCCACCTACAGAGACCCCTTGGAGCAGTTCTCAGTGTACTCCTGCCAAACATCTGGTGGAAGAATGTGAACCAAGATGACTCGGTTTTAGACCTAGAGAAATCTGCTTTAATTCCTTGGTTATGCTGAGATCATTAGATCAGGGTGGCTCATCTCTTGGATGTGATGGGCTTTGAGGATGAAGAACAGATTGTGCAAGCTGAACCCAAGGAAGAAGGAGATTATGCTGGCAGGCATAAGAAAGCACTATGAATAGTTTATAGACCCTCTGTGTCAGCCTTTGCATACTGTGAACAGCCACAAACCGTCTGTTCAGGCAGTGCTCTATGAAAAGTCCCAGAGCCCTCTGTCATGGACAGAGCACACAGATCTCTGCCATCCCTGTTTGGCTAGAAGACTCCTTTTCATCCTGGCACAACACGTCCTGGCCCCGGGTAGCCAGGCTTTTGTCACCTTCTGTTTGGATTACAGGACTGTGATGACCCTTTGGAGAGTTCAGCTGACACAGCTCCCTGCAGCAATATGAACAACCCTGAACGTGTCTTTCTTGTCCTCTGCTGCCTATACTGACTCCCTCAGAGCTTACAGCAACATTCTTGGTCTTGCTCTTTATCCTCATAGACTGGGCCCCAGACACTATAAACACTGCAGAAGGTTCCCAGTTGCAGATGCTACTCTTTGCTGTGTTCAGGGTCTGTCATTACAGGAATATTTCACTGGTAAAGGGATGGAATTTTCTTGGTATCAAGGGATGATAAAGTAAAAAATATTGGTATTTCTAAGGGTGGTTCTTCTACAGAAGGTCCCAGCCTTATTTCTTCAGCACTGCTAATCTCAGGTATAAATGTGGATTTGCTGTCTACATATATTTTAAAAGAGGAGGAAAAAAAGCCAAGTGAAGATCATATTTTGTTAAAGAATATTGAAGTCCTAAAATCAGATGGAATGTGCTGTTCTGCCCATGGGAATAAGTAATGCCTTGCTAGTGCCAGTGCATATTCTTCTGGAAAGTGCCTAAATCCTGCAATAAGGATGGAAGCAGACAATCAGCATGGAGCAGATGCTGATATTAGGCTGATATTTGCATAAGGGCTCAGATGCCCATCTGTGTTTCCACAGTATCTCTTCTTGACTGGAAGCTCACTGTTGCAATGAAAACACATTCTCAGTCCACTTTGACAGAGACTCAGGGGCTTGTGCTTTACCTGGCCTGTGTTATACATCAGAGAACACAGTTAGTTATTGTGATCCAGTTCATGAGCACAATTGGTTAAGCCAAAGTCTTGTGATTTCCTGGGGAAGTCCACAGATTCACAAACAGCCCCTTTTTGTAACATGGAGGGTTTGCTCAGGCCCAAAGCTACTTTTAGGATGCTACACATGGATGCCTTTATCCCACTTTTTCAGTGTAATGTCCCATCCCTCTCTTAAAATTGAAAGAAGTTCTAGTTGTGAGGGGAATGAGATGAACTTGGTCGAAGGAATTCGTCTTTCTGAGCAATGTGAATTGTCTCTTTATCTTAGTCTTCTTTTATTTGTCCTACCTACTTTTTCTGGTCATAGACTGTTCTGAATTTTGTCTATCTAGATTTCCAGGCATGTAAGATTGTTTCAAACCCACAAATTCCCTTGGAACTAGTTATGAAATTATGGTGGATGCAACTTAGTCCAAGCTGCTGATGTTCCAGTCTTAGAGTTTGGAGAACTGCTAGTAAACAACAAACCATCTTTCATTCCTTCCAGTGACAACTCATTCTCTCTTTCTGCTCCTGTATTATGAAATGTCTTTCTGCAGAGCTAAAAGATATATATTCTGTGGGTGGGAATAGGTATTTACAGAAATGCTGGGCATTGAGGAACTCTAAGAGAGATGGATCTTTGCATGGCAGGAAAGGAATATATCCTGACACAATGACCTCGAATAAAAATGACAAGTGAGGTCCTCTTTCAGCACGAAGTGATGTCCCCAGAACAGGTATGACACAGTGAAGCAGATCCTAAAAGCCTGGATAATAGTGCAGAAAAAAAAAAGTCACTGATAGATACTTGATTTTTATCTTTACAAACTCTGTCTTTCAACATAGGTACTTTTCAAACATACTTTATAAGAATGCTGGTGTGATCAGTCCTTTGTTGGTATTTTTTTTTTTTTTTGTCTTCTGAACATTTTAAAGGCCAAAAATATTTCAGTGCCTTTCAAAGTCTTTCACATCATGAGAGACACACCTGTAGATTTGTGCAAACTGAAAATGGATGCAATAGCACATGCTTCATTGGAACAACAGCAAATAGTCGGAGCTGAAATGAAACCCAAATATTCTGAATAGATCATTTTGACCAGTAGTTGTTGTTCAAAATCACATACAAAAATAATTCCTGCAATCCATTCTGAAGAACAAAGACACTCTAGAAATGCCAAAACTTTCCCCAGATACCCTTAGGTCTTTGGAAGGAATGGATTGAAAAAGGCAAAGAATGCAGGAAAAGGTAGCATCTTTTCATCGGCAAATAGAAAAAAATGGTGTGAAAAAGAGACAAAAGAGTCCTGTTTTTTTCAGATTGGAAGCAGAAAATTTTAAATTATAGTGTCTCTTCTAGACCTAAACCTAGTGTAATAAAAGACCTGTTTCAGTCTGTCTGATGAAACTTTGTCTTGCCAATATCCTTAGGCCACCACAGCTGCAACAACATTCTTACTACACTCAAGGTATCAAATTCTTTTACCCTATTCAGAGGACTGGAAGGGACCATGGCAGGTTATCTAGTCCATCTTCCTGACTTCAGATCAGAATCAACTACACCTATGTCATTACTGAAACTTATTTATCTATAATGTGTTCTAAAAGACTTCCAAGGACAGACACTGCAAACGTCCTGAAGCAATCTTTGTGTTACTTGAACCTTTCTTACTGCAATTTAAACCCATTACTTCTTTGTCCTATCCATCAGGGCCACAGGAATCTCTTCCACTCTTTGCCTTTTCCACAACTTTTTGTGTTCTTGAACACTTTTACTAACCTCTTAGTTTCATCTTTTTAAATAAAACAAAACCAGTTCTCCCATAATTGTCTCACTGGTCTTTTTCTCTAGGCCATTTCTCACTCTGAATTTTAGGGATTCCTATTTTTTTCTTTTGCTGCCTCATAGACAGTGTTTTTTTCTGGATTTTTCTTGATATCCCAAAACATTATTTACTTACCAGTGTAGAATATGAAGCATGATCCCAAAACAGAACAAGCTTAGAGAGTGCTTTCCCACTTTTAGGAACAAGTGACCTTCCCTCCCTCGAAACATTATCCCCAGAGCACAACAACCTGCTAGCACCCAAACTTGAGGTGAATATACACCTTTTATCTTTGAAAAAATCTTTGATCCCAAGAGAAGGTAATAACAGCAATGCATGTTTCCATTATGCAGTAATGCATGTCTCCATTAAAGGGAACAGTTCTGAGGCATCCAGAAGAAAATAAATATTTTGTAGTAATAAGAATTGCCATTTTCACATGGACATGTTGCCGGCTCTCTGCATCACACAGAATGTTGCAGATAATTATTAGCATCAACCCAGCTTATCAGATGGGAAAAGTACAGAACAAAGAAATAATGAGATGAAGCTCAAAGCCACATAATGAGAAATAAACATGATGATGAACAGAAAAGAAGATTTCCTGATGTATGTTGGTTTTTTTTTATTTTATTTCTCCCACCTCTGCAGAATGGCACTGAATTTTTCTCTCACCTTAAGCGAAGATCACTAAGGCCAGGCTCAGGCTGGAATCCACTGATGGAGTGGGGCAGAGAAATCAGCTGAGCAAAGAAAGTGAACTTTCTTCATGTACCATGACTAGAGTAATGCAATTTATTCTGCTGGAGCTGTATCAGATCAATGTGATGTCATTCATCTTCCACCCCGTGCCCAAATAATGCTTTTACCTCTTTGCCTTCAACAGAGAGGCAAAAGAATAAACTGAGATTAACTTTCATGGAGTTTTATTACAAAACAAGTGTGTAAAAAATGATTTTAAGTGACCTAGATGATATCTTTTCACATCAGTGTTTTGTAATATCTGCTTCCATAGATGATGTAGCTGTTAGTACTGCAAGGATCCCTTAGGACAAACTCTTGTTGTAACATATTTTCCCTGCACCAAAGCCTACATAAATGTTAAATGAAGACACTTTAAACAAATACAGGTAACAGAGGGAGAATAATCCCGTTAACAGAATCAGCATTGCAGTCACTAAGTCATAATATTTTATTTATTTATTATGTCATAATACCTGTAAGAAAAGTAACTAGATGCTATAAAATAATACTTACAGACACAGAAGTTGAAATGACATGCCATAACCAACCCTTCATAAAAGCTACTTCACTCACAGTATCCAGGGAAAGAGAGAAAAGAAAGAACAGCCCCTTTCCCATCCCAAGTAATGTTTAGTCACATTTCTGGCTGAGCACAGGAGCTGCAGCACGATGCTTTCAAAAACACAACCTCCAAAAGAGCCTTAGATCACCACACAGCACTCAGGGTGTGGACCTTCAAGCTATAAAGGAGATAGAGGAAAGAAACATCCTTTTTCTGAATGTAGCCTACTGTCAGCTACTGGATTGATCCAAGCCAGACAATGGAAGGGTGATAGAATAGGTAAAAGGAACAGGAATAAGGTTCTCAGCATGACGGACAGCAAACACAGCAAGGTTAAGAGATCCGAAAGACTGCACCTCGTGCCATGTGAAAACCCAGAAATATATCAAAAGTAGGGAGCTGGGGTATCTGTGCTGCATGTGGAGAGTTAAGTTAGGTATTTGTGAGAAGAAGGCTGTCTGGTCAGAAAGAGAGAAAGAAAAGCTGTCAATGCCGTAACTGCCAGCTGTGAGGGAATAAAATAGGACCTCCTTGGCCAATATCAATCTATACTGGAAAAAAAAGTCACTTTGAAGAGCTCTCAGCAGAAAAATAGCCAACACAACTACCCTCTGTTATTCTCAGCATATCACTTGATTTTGCCTTCTCTGGCAGTTGTGGTCCACCTCTCCCAAACTCAGCCTCTGCAATTTCTTTAGCACTCAGAGCCTGAACAGATAGCAAGGGACAGTGAAGGGAGACAACAGTGACCAATGAAAAGAAAATTGGTGCATTCTTTTAAGCACTTCTTTCCTCCATGACACATCTTTTTTTATCTTTTCCTTCTGAAGTGGGACATGAAAACAGCATAATGCAGGGGCACTCGGATGGCACTGCCAACACAATGCTTAGGAAAACAGTCCCTCCCTGACTCTGATAATTTAGCTTTGTTTTAGTTTCAAGCTAATGAACATTTATGCTGTAGCCAATCTTCAATTTATACCCATCTAGTCCAAAGCACAATTAGACGCCGAGCAGAAAATGCAGCTTTGACTCATAATAATAAGATTGGCACTGTGTCTGGCAGCTTTTCACTCTTCCTTTTCATGCCTGCAGCCGTATCAGTTGGGCAAAGCTTTTGCTGTATTTCCTAATGAAAGGTCAGGTTGGCAGACAGTAGGGGAGGACTGGGAGCTATGAGATGTTGGAGTAGGACACTTTTTGAGGTGCCCAGCATTTCCCAGAAAGAGATGTAGGAGAGGCATTTTCTCAGAGAGCTGTCTATGTTAAAGAAAATAACACAAAGTGTTTTTGGCTCTGTGTTTGTTAATCCAAATTGTTCTGTCTTCGTTCACAGAAGACTCTGGTTCATATGAGTCCACAGTAAGTTTGTCCTTTACCAGAACAGGCCTAGTCCTACACTGTATTTGATGGTGCACCCTGATGGTGGCAAGTGTGCTCAGGATATTTTGAACTACTTTTGAAACAGTCTTGTCCATTCAAGACTCCCTTGCAGACTTTCCTTTAGGAAAGGTGGTACTGTACTTAATTTGAAAGCCAAGAAGTGTCAGTAGTGTTCTTGGATTTGCCATTGACTTGCATGAGATACCAAAGCCATCACTTAATTTCCCTGCTTCGTTTTCTTCACCAGTAAAATAAAGTGAACAATAACCAATTCTCCCATGCAGCAGACTCTGGACTCGTTAGTGTCAGTTGCAAATGTGCTTTGAGATTGCAGAGTGGAAGTTATTAGAACAGAGTTGAAGAAGCTAAGTGTCCTGCAGCCATCCTTTGGAATCCTCACAGCTTCAGCTATATACCCTTTTATTTTCTATGTCTGGTACAGAGTCACTGTTGCAGAGCAATGCACTGAAAAATTCTGTTGAGCATGATGATTCTCACTCAGTCTGGAAGGTGACTATGGACACTCAGTCCTGTTTGGCATCTTCCTTCTTTTGGCATAATACCAGACCCTATTGCATTTTCACCTGCTTAGTGCGGTGGGGTACCAGCTTGTCCTTTGTGTAAATTCCTTTATTTCTTTATTTTTTCAACAATGGGAAAGAGTTTTACCTGGCCTCTTTGAGGGAAATATCATGCACAGTTGGTGGTGCCCAGAAGGGAGAAGCAGATGCTATTGAGCTATCCATGGTGTCCAAAATAGAAAGCAATTTATATGGACAATTAAGAAGAGCCACATGGGACTTTGGTGGTTGGAAGCTACAAGTCTCTAAGCAAGCAATTTCTAGGACTTAAAAAAAAATTAATTCACCTGAGGCCATGCAAAAGAAGAAAAATTATATTGAGAGAACAATCCCCAAGTTCATTCACTAGGGCTTTCAGCTCCCGATTTGCAGTGGAAATGAAATATGTGGGATCCTGTCATCAACAGGATTTAGAGGACAGACAGAGCAGTCATCACAGAGCAGGTATGAAATTGTCAGAAAGAACAGAGGCAAACCAAGTTAGGGTCTTTAAAAAAAACTAAAATAGGATCTCTGAAAGTCTCTCTATTTTGACTCTCACCTGTCATGATGCCTACCCTCCTCGGATTTTCTTAGCTCCTCCAGAATATTTTCTCTTCTTATTCATGAAATCACACTGGAAAAAGACTTGATGAAGGGACAGAAATATGGTGGAATGGGTTATATGTCTGACATTTGTTATCTTACTACTGCTTTTGTTCATTTGGCATTGGGCAGATGGAGAATGTCAGGATTTTCTGTTGACCTGACATTTTTCCTGCTGCTTCATCAATTAAGAGAGTTTCAGTTTCAGGCAGAAAGGAGTTAAATCAATCTGCTTCAGAACAACCCTAAGAAATCACTCAATTCTTTAAAAAGTCTCTGGAGGGGTGGTTGCTATAGCCTGAGGGATGTGCAAGCTGAAGGCTCAGCAGCCACATTGACATTGGAAGGCATAAACGTTTAGGAGAAGGGACAGATATTACTCGGTTTTGTCCCTTCTCTAGTTGACTACAGAGCTGAGTGCATTGTCTGCACTTGCCTGTTCCCTAGACATTGCTTGGGGCTGTCTTGTTAGGCCCAGAGTCCCACTGAGAATACGCTGCCTCCCAGCAATACAAAAACAGGAGGGCATTTCTCATTCCATAGCCAGAGCTGGCACCTGCTGTGCAGGAGCACTGAGAAATCATGCATTGACTCACTCCTTGCTTCTTTGCACACGTGAAGTTGGGCCAGCTTAAAAACCTCCTAATGAACCATCACCCTGCAGGATGGTGTGAGTTTCTTCCCCAGTTCTTTGGCTGCTGAATTGAGTTTTAGCCAGTGGCTCCAAGGCTTCTGGTGTGTGCAATGTGGGATCTCACAGGGCATTTCTCCTCTGGTCCCTTAAATCAGATAAAGTCTCTGAAAAGAGCTTTTCTGAAACAGCCACTCTCTCACAAAGGCCGAAATTATAATTTGCAAAAAGGAAAGGGATGGATTAATGAGACTAAATATAGGACCCTACTTCAGGTGTGCTAAAGTCTGTATTTTATCTGCTTGTTTCATTCAGATCTTGCCGATGAAAGGAAGTATTTACCATCAAGGAATGAAGGCTCTACTTTGTTGCAGCATCTTTTACTCATCTTCCCTCACCATCTCTAACTGCTGGGTTTCCCATCAAAACCTAATTTTATATTTTCATGTCCTTTTACTGGATGTTATGCTGCTAAGCCTTGGCATTGTATAAGGTTAAGCACTCTTTTTCTCTTATTTTAATTTTCCCTCTTGTCCAAGTAGTATGTGTCTCGCTCATTCTTTCCTCAGTACAGTTTTTGACACAACATATACAGATCTATGGGTAAAGTAGATATCCCTGCAGTACAATGTCTTTAATTTCTTGCTATATGATGTATTTTGTCAATCTGAATAAGAACTTAGCTCTTAATACTGTAACTGAGGAAATTCTGTGAGATGTAGTTCACATAGCATTTGAGTATGCTAGGTCTCAAATGTGAAGAATGGGGGCATGAAGTTATCTCTCATAAAATGAGGAGTTGGTTAACATATTCTGCAGCAGAGCTCTTTCCTTTTCTGAGAAAATTTTCTAAACAGAAGTTTCATTGAAACCTGCTCATTACAAGAAAAATACTTGGTGTCTAATAACTCTAAACTTCCGATGGAATGTAATAGAAAGATTTCTGTGGAATAATTCAGAACTGCTGCCACTGATAAGGTATTTAGCCAAGATAGCCAGCAGGTCCTTTGGATATATCTTCAATGTTGCTTTCCAGAGCAAGCACTACAGAAGAAGGATTTATTCCCCAGAATAAAAGGCTAGCATGGAAAAGCAGAGTCCACAGGCATCATCAGAAGCTTGGTATATCCAAGCCCACAGCTTCACCACTTTGGCAGGCATGTGAGAGGAATAAATATGATACCAGCCTGCTGCTAGTCAGCAGAACTTTTTGGGATAAGAGCATCAAGCAGGAGATCCAGAGCCTTCTCTGTCTGATGCCTGTCATTATCCAGGACACATGCACAAAGATTCTTGCTTCCCCACTTAAGAAATGACCAGACAGATGTGAAGGTCAAAGGAATGATGTAGCAGTGCTGTGGCATGCCCCCACTCAGTGAGCATTAAAAGGCTTATTCCATAGGGATGAGAAAAAAAAAAGGAAATTAAATTTATGCCTTTTTTCTTTCTACGAGTGCCAGGAGCTGTTTTAGCTGCAACAGAGCCATTCTAGAGAAAGGAGCTGACAGGCAGAAGGAGGGAAGCAGGAACAGTACAACAAGACAAGATTAACCAGCAGGGAACGGGTGAAGAAATCAAAAGTGGAAGGTCAGCAAAGCAGGGAAAAAAAAGGAGAGCAAGTATAAAAGCACATGGAAACAACTGAAATAATTCAAAGGTACTTGCAAAAATAAGGAGAGAAAACATTCACTGAGCAGACATCGAACAGAAGGCAACTGTATGGGTTATCAATTCCAGCCTCCAAATACTATAGACAACAATGGAAGAGACTTTAATTGAAAAACATCCATAACTTCTGCTCCAATCCCTATTCCCATTCTAAGTCAGAAAACACTGAAACCTCACAACACTGATGCAAAAGAGAAAATGCTGCAGTGACTATAACATGTCCAGCCAAGACAATGGGAGGAATGAAGGCTTTGGGAAGGACTCAGACTCTTGCAGTTGCAGGCAGGTTGGCACGTTCTGATATTTCTTGAGAGTGTGTTGTGCTCAACATGTCTGTGGAAGAAGAAGACCAGGGGGGCAGTCACTCTAAACAGCCCTTGCTCTTCAGCCCAGAAGAAAATCTTTCCCAAAGCCACATCCAATCAATGCTTTTAATTCAAGACACATCAGTCAGGCAGTACCACTAGGAGAACCAGCATAACCCACCAACCATTCTGTCCTTAGCCTTGGATAATTTCTTGTTTGGGTAATTTAATGCTTCAAAGGAAGATCAATTTGCCCTCTCCCCACTCCTCATTCCTCCCATCATTACATACACATCTGAGAGAATAAAGAACTGGGAAATGAAGGGACTTCCTTCTTTAACCCAATAGTGGTCAGTGGGAGCTCTGAAGCATGAAATTAATTAATTAAAATATAAATGCAGTGTAATTCCTTCTATGAACTCAGCAAGCTCTACTTTTTAATTATTTAAGTTCCTTGCCCTTGTTATCCTGTATGGAAGACCAGAACTTCATTCCTTTGAAGTTTAGAAACCTTCTCGTGATTTCTCAGCTAATTTATACTCATCTGATCTTTTAGCACTGCTTTACTTCAGCTGAAACAATTCTCCATCCTGGTATTTACAAAGAGTGCATTTATGAAGAAAAACCACACTCTTTCCCATCTTTCTTTTGCAAGCCTCACCGAGTCTCCCACACACCCTCTCTAAAGGTCTGTCACTTCCCCTCACCATCCTCACAACTCGTTCCCATAACATCACTTTCCCTTTTTTGACCAGAAGTGACCCAAATTGGCTGCAATATTTTAAGTGAGGCCTCCTCAGTCCCTCATATCAGTGTACTACTAAAATACTTCCCTTTCTGAAAATATCCTCGCCTGATATATCCCAGAATCACATTAATCCTTTTCAAGGCAATGTCATATTCCAGCAAAAAGGCAAAGAAAATGTGAAGCAGAAAAGGGACATGCTGAAAAGAAAAAATGAAAGCAACCTGAGGAACAACAGACAATTCTGGAGGGAAAAAAAAAAACCAAAAACAATTGCTCTGCAAACCTAAAGACATAATCAGCTTTGTAGAAAAGGTAATTCAAAGGAATAATGGAAAGTCAGAAAGCTGAGGCAAGGCACATCTGTACAAAATCACAGAGCTCTGGCTTTGCACAACCTCTCAGCTTCATGCCAAGTCTCTGACACTGCCAGCTAATGTCACTGTTTTGGCAAAAGCAGGGCTGACAGTGTCACACTGGCCAGGGGGAAACCTGAGTGCAAGGAAGGCAGGGTGGTTGGATTTGTCTCACGAGTCCTGGACAGGTCCTGGATGGTGCAGCAGAACTCGTGGATTACCCCTCCAGGGTGGTGATTTTTGTGCAGCAATTTAAGAATTGGCACTCCCTGCATGCTTGGATGTGCATGTGTGCATGTTGGATATGTATGTGTTTGACACATAAAACCCACAGTATCTTTTTTGAGCCCCAAAATTTGAAGGCTAATATTTTTTAATAAAAATATTTCACTGTCCCACAGACATGCAAATATTGTCCTTTAACCTGCTAAAGAATATAATGGAAGATCTTGGAGTGCTTCAAGAATATTAATGAGATGTTACAATAATCTGCAGGCAGTGTATGCTTGTGTACTTTCCGTGTATTCCACAAAGAGATGAAGTAAGTCCTGCACTGTTGTCTCACTACTTTCTGTAGTGAAATGTGATTATGCTTTTTCTTTTAGTTATTATGCTAAAGAAGAACTTCAACATTGAAGCATTTTGCAGAACTTTAAAACAGAAGGTGGAGGAATAGATAAAGCTCTACATTTTGCTGCTACACAGTATAGTTGATGGGTTTTGCCTTGTAAAAAGACAAATATATAAATAAAACCCAACAAATATTCTCATGAGTGGGTTGTAGAGCAGCACCTTTGTTTCTGCCAGTGCAGAAGGAAGCTTAACTTGCAGCAGACTTGCGATATGTCAATTCATTTCCATTGTATTGGCAAGAAGGAACACACACAAGACAGATTTATCAAGATATCTGATAGTCTAAGAGCCAAGAATTCTTCTTCCAGCTCTCTCCTCTCTGCTTTCCTCCATACACACACATGCACAACTGAAGGCAAATCTGCCACTCTTGCAAGCACAACACTGTGAAGTTCTGCAGCTTTATTGTGGGTGTTTATCATAAAGCATCCTTATCTGTTATCTGCTTATAGAGAAGGCTTTGGCATGTTATTTCAGAGTAATAGCCGAGAGCGAGTTAAATTGCATTAACCTTTAAAGCTGGCATTAATGGGTAACCGTGTCAGGAGACTATATTACTGTACAATTTCTTTTTCTTATTCTTCTGTTGATTCTGTGTCTAGAGATGAGTTGTTGATGATTTGTTGGTTTTTTGGGGTTTTTTTTTTGCTATGAGTGCCAGCCTTACATCACAGACTTTGAGCTCTGAGCACAGCATTCGTGCTCTAGGAAAGCATTCAGCTGGAAGAAATGTAGGACTGGCTTTTCCTCAATGCCGACAGACAGCAGGAGAAAGGCAGGTTCTCGTGGCAGAGGCTGTACATCTTGTCCTTTGGCACAAGCAGCTGGTGATTTGGTACAAGCTCCACACCCACATCTGATTGCAATGGGGTGAGTTCAGGGCTAGGCTCCAATCGGAGCAGGGTAGGACTTGCTATTGGACATAGCAGTGAGAGATAAGCTGTCTCTTATCACTTCAGAAGGTTGTCAGACAGCCATCAGGATAGAGAGATCTTAGAGTTGAGGTTTTGGGATGCAGGGGCTAAAATGCATGAGCTGTACTGCATTCTCTTGCTCTGACACGGAAGACTACTGCAAGGTATTCCAAGTGTGCAAGCCCAATTTAACAGCCGCTTTCCATGAACAGGGACAGCTGGAGCTACTCCAGATCTATTATGGTGTAAATGGAACTGGAACGTGGCCTACCACTTATCAGATATTCTCTTCTATGTATTAATTATACATGTAAAAGTCCTGTATTTAGGAATAATCGCAATAATTTATCACTTTCAGAGAACTGTAATTGCAAACACAACATAACCATTCATCAGCTGTTTCAGATGGAAAGGAGTAGGCTGAGAGAAGGCAGCAGCCTCTTTGATCACATTTTGATTGGGAAGACTCTTCATTACATGTTTGGATTGTGAACCCTCCTCTCCCTCATAACTCCTCAAGTCTTCTTCACGAGCTGTTTATGCAAAGAATACTTTTGCTTGACTCACCTCTCATCACAATCCCTCATTAGCTTTTGAAGGAGAGCTAGCAGGAGAGTGATGTGAAATGTCCCCACCAACTACATTTCTGAAAATACAAAATGGATAAAAAAATGCAGTGATCTACAAATCTTTCACAAACTGGGAGCCATCAGCTTTGGCATTTGGCAAGCCTATCTTACCAAAAAAGGCCTGTCTTTGGGAAATGGGTAAAGGACCAGAGTCAGTTTTAACATCTCTCTGAAAAAGTCCTGGTGAGAGTGACAGTCTAGGGTGTAGACCGTAGACCTCTGCATAAGTGACATGCCTGGGCTGATGTGACACTTGGCTGCTAAGGAGATGGGTACAACAGGAGAGCCTAAAGAGAAGAGAACATGATTTATTTTGGAGAGCTGCTGCAATAAAGGTACATGTTAAATACAGAGCTGCTAGAGTTTCTTGCCGAAAGCTAATATTAATTGTTTAAATTAACACTGCAATTAACTTGCAACTAAAATGAATACTGTCTTTTTTCTTTTCCTTGCTTCTTAAAAGAAATCCATAACTGATTGCTTCCCAAGCCTTCCCTGGGAGCACAAGTGCTGTGCTACCCTTTAAAACAGAGATGTGCAGCCTCTTCTCCCTGGCTGGTCCATGAGGTTGGGCACTGCCAGCTGGGGAGGCTTCCAGGCCTCCAGGTGCTCCTCAATTTTTGCTCCCTCATGAACAGTTTTTTTTTGGTCATGGGGGCTGTGCTCAGTGGCATCTTTTTAGCTTTGTCCTCGGAGATACCTGTCACAACTCCTACGTAGGTAATCACGCTTCCTCTTTCAAGGTGTAGGGATTTACCCTCACAGTGCAATTCTGCAAGATGGGCATCAGCAAGCTGGGAGATTGCACATCATTTAGGACTGGTCTGGTCCTGTTTTGGGCAGCTTCCTAGGTTGGAGGACACACACTACCAGGACTGACCCGGTTTCGTCTGCATGCATCAATATAAGGCCCTAAAGGAGTTGATCAAAAACCCTCCTTTTTTCTATTTCAAACAGCAGAAGTTCATCCTATTAGTTACAGAACCTCCAGCTACTAGCCCCAGGGTGTCAGGCAAAATCATGTGCACGGGTCCTTGTCTGCCCATAAGGCCCTAATTTGAGGGGGAACGATTCTGGGCCTGCAGCTCTGAACGAGGGTTTTGAAAGAATGCCTTGCATTTGAAACTGTAATAAGGATGTGTGTGTGTGTGTCTCTCTCTCTCTCCAGAAAACAAAGGAAAAAAAATGACAATCATTGGTAAAAATGGTGTTGATTTTTCTTAATGATAGATGAAATGAATATTTCGATGAGAATGATGGATGCCACCAGTCAGAGTTCTTCTTGCTACAGCAGCCAGTGCCTCTTTATGTACCCGTCTCATGAAAGTGTCAGAGATATTTAAAAAGAAAAAAAAAAAAAAAGAAATATGCTAAAATTAAAATGGAGAAGAAAAAGTCATTTCACACATTTAATGGCATAATGAAGTCTTTTTAATGTAATTTTCTTTACTCTTCTGATTACATATTCACAAAGAGGATCTTCACTTCCATCTTTATTAGGCACTGTGTTTGTCATCATTATGGGTTAAGTATTTTCATAAACATTTGATGAATATTAACCATTTAAAATAAAAAATAACAGTTTATTCTCACTGCAATGACTACTGCACATGGAGATATTAATATTAGAGCAAGTCATAAGAAATTACACACAGCCCTGTCCCTGTGTGCAGGGAAGCAGTGCAGAGGCAGGGAGGGGAGAGACTTAGCCTAGCGACATGCAGAGGGGCTTGCAAAGCTGGGTCCTAGCTAGACTTTTGACAGGAACTGACAGTGACCCTTCTAACATACTGAATTGCCCCAAGGAGACTGGGTGGTCCTGGATCCTTTCTGCAAGCATGAAAATAACAGGCTGTTTCCTTGCTTTTCTAACATGACTGCACTCTTCTCTTCCCAGCGCTTGCAAGGGGCTAATCTAGCCCAGGCTGGAGTGTAACAAACCTGGTTAATTTATATGTTGTCTTTAGCTGGTGCAAATGTCCTAACAAACACAATTTTAAATGTGGTCTGTTCTCTACAGCAGGGAAATGGCCTCCTAAAACAAACACTTCCAGAGCCAAGAGCTGCAGAAAGAGGAGGAATAAACACTACAAAAGAAGGTCCAGCAAAAAGAGGTTGCCTGGAGTTGGATAAAACCATAATCTGGTTAATCTGGTTTTAAACACAGCAGAAAAATGCAGACATAACATTTTATGTCAATACAATAACCTCAGTAGTTATAATGAAATTATAGCTATGTTTCATTTTGATCCTTTATTTTTATTAAGAAAGTTTATTTCTCAACAACTGAGTAATTTTTCAAAAGGAGAATGATTACATGTACTGTTTAAACGTTGTCTAATCTCTTTCTTCCATCCTGGTTCTCTTTTGTTTGTTTCATTTTCCTTCCTCTCATCAATAAAATGAAAACATCAGTGATGACATCCTAATTTCATGGCATCACGTGAAAGCTCATTTCTAACAGAAGGCTACTGCAGCACAAAATATCTGACCTGTTTCATGTGACCTGGTCCTTTGCTTACTCAGAGGAAAAAGGAGGCAGCTGATACCCTGGAGCTTTCCCACCTGTAAACCCATTTTAGACAGCAGGCCTTGGCTCACCCAAGAGTGCCAACTTGTCCTGAGAGTAAGGAGCCATAGAGCAGTTGTAGGTGCTTTGTTAAGAAAAAGAAATACACAAAACATGAGAAAAAAGGTCCTATGTGTCTTAGAGTGCCCCTTCCCACCTCCCCAAACAGCAGAGCAATATTGCCAGTGCTGACAAGGGTTGTTAGAAGGACTAATGGGGAAAGGAGCAGAGAGTTACCCTTTGTTGCCTTCCCAACCACAAACTGGGTCACTTTAATTAAATGCTCTAGGTAGGGGATCCAGAGCAGAAGCATAAAGAGCCCGAAGGCCCAATTCAAAAGATCCCAACTCATCGCTGACTGGAGAGGGTTAACAGAAGAATTACTGGTGGATGTTTAATTAGGATTTGTGGGATGGGGATTGAGCATTAGGCTGGGGTTTGTTTAGGGCTCATGTGTGCTCAAGGACCGATGTAATTTCACAGTGTGCGTGGCCGAGTCCTTCGCCGAGCTGAGCCAGTGCTGTGCAGGAGCTGGAGTAAAAGCTCCACCTGGAGACAGCTGGAGCGTGCCTGCTTCCCGGCATGCTTGCAGCCGATGCTGCTGGCGAGGATTTTCTGGGAGATCGGGGGCCAGGAGTCCTCATCCCCAGAGTCAGCTGCTGCCTTGCTCCCAGGCTGCAGCCTTAGCACTTCCCTTCCTCTAAGGCTGCACTTAGCACCTCTAATTCCCTGGTCCTGGGGAGGAGCTGGGCGTGTGCTGTGTGTGAACAGTAATTGCAGGCCTGCAGCAGGGATAGATGGAAAGCTTGAGTCAAAGCCTCCTGCCACTCCCTGGCCACCATTCGTGGGAGAAGGCTGGTGCCTTAGAGTTAGGTTTGAATCTGGACCACATCCAGCCTCCGTGCCAGTTACCCACTCCCGGGATTAGGCAGGCACCCCCTTGCTCAGTGAGCCTTTCCAGCAGGCTGCAACCTGCTAGGAGCCAAAGTGATGCTCTCTCCAAGCAGAGGATCTCATGCTTCCCTGCAGTCACAGGAGAGGCCTTTCAGAGAAACCTCTTTGGCTCAAGGCTCTTTTTCAAACCCCTCTGTCTAATTTGCATCACCTTACAACTGACTACTTTCCCAAGAATGGTGCTGAGGTCACTGGAACAGGAGGATAAGCAAGGAGGCAAGATGTAGCTCTTGGGAACAGCTCACCCCTCCTTGTCTGTGATGGGTTCTGAAATCCTGATCTGAACAGAAGTTTGCAGCTTGGCACAATAACTCGGTGCTAAGATTGAGGTGTAAACTGATATCAAGCCTCAGGGCTCTGGGTCCTATGAAACAAATGGCTCCTCTTTTTTCCTGGCTAGTGACTTATAAAGGCACAGGGATGCTCCCAGTAACTGGAACTCAGCAGTCTACATTACCAAACTACTGGTGTGGCCCCTGGCATGGTTTTGGCCCAGGCCAGCCAGCAGCATCCCAAAAGACTCCTGGGCACAGTCTATGAATTAACATAGGCCAGGGATCCTTTCCACAGGCAATTTGTACACAGCTGCCTTAGGCTGGAGGGAAGGAGAACTTTGTTACATGGAAACAGAATACTGCAGGCCAAGTAGCATCAATATCAGGGAATGTTTCTGGAAACATATCTAATCCCCTGGTACAAAAGTAGGTTTTTTCCCCAAAAGTCTGCTCAGAACCACTCAAAAGAGGGAAGAAAAATCCCTTTCTGAGGCAGGCTCTCCTCAGCTGGGCTGAGCCTCATAAAGGCACAGGACCCTCTCTTGGACTTGGGTAAGGCCTTTCAAGCAGGTTAAGGAATAATCAGGTCAAGTCCATCTTAGCCTCAGAAGAAAGAATCTTAGCTATAAGAGAAAAGAATCTTCTATGCTATTAGAAAGTAGGTGTTGTAGAGACTGGGTGGCAAGAACAGAGGTGGCAAGGGAAGCATTTAGGTCTGGCTTTTATGCCTATTTCTGAGAAGTGAGGTTCACTATTATTCAATAATCTTAAACTAGACCAGCTTGTTGATAGTGGAAACCAAACCCTTGTATGTTATTAGTCAGCAGATGGTGTACAAATGTGATGTCAGGAACCAATCCAGTAGGACCCATGGTAAGAAGGAGAATGATTAAACAGCGAAATGGAACAGTGGTGAGAAATGCCACAAAAGAGTCAGCACAGAGGGACTCACATCCTCAGCAGCACTGGAGAAAAGACCACAGGAACAAGCTTTGCCAAGAAAAAAAAATCAAGAAGTGAGTCGGTAAACAGAGCTGATCATGGGGGATAAAGATGAAATGGAAGCAGACTTTTTTAGTATCTCAATCAGGGAGAAAAAAGTGACAAGAACTGACTGAGACACTGAAAAGTGAGTGATATGCTATTGCCAAGAACAATGCTCTAAGCACTCTAACAGCTGATAGAGGTACTGAGCATCGTGAACCCAGACAGAGTAAGACTTCAGAGACATCTCTCGGTTAAAGTGAAAAAACAACCAACAAGCTCACTGAAAGCCAGGAGCAGCAGAAAAGGGAGCAGATGTTCATGCTGAGAGCACCAGACTCCACAGGCAACTTCCAGAGACTGCCAGTGGAAAGGCAGGTGAGCCTCCACCCTGGAATACAAATCCAGGAGAGCCTGCCCTTATCCCAGCATACTCGCAATGAGCCCTCACCTTTCTTTATATTTGTCTGGGACAAATTCTGTCCCTGAAGGACTAATCTAGAAGGACCAAAAAAATCCCTTTTACTTCCTGACCCCTCACGTCAGTGCAAGATATAGGGTGTTTTGCCCTCCTCTGCTTTCCCACTGTTTCTCTGTACCAGTATCCTCATTTCCAGCATGTTGTTCAGATTCAACCCAATGAGTTCTAGGTTTGTAATTAAAAAAACCCCCACAACTCTATCAGACTCTTCCCAGGGAGAATAACAGGTAATTTTCTTTTTGCAAGGAACTTGAAGCTCTCTTCTTATTCACCACTTAAGATTCAGCCTCCTCCTTTTGCAGGCCCATATAACCTGCTTGTACACCTGGCTTCAGGCAGAAACCTTTTAACCTGGTCTGATAAGGGCATCTTGTGCTTCAGTCCCTTCAAGCAGCTGGATAGGAGGACAAACCAGCTCCGTCAGATGTGCACCATGAAATGTGAAGATACCCAAGTCACGCCCAAGTGAGTTCAGGTTTCTTTATCAGTATGCAGCCATGTAGAGAAGCATTTTTGGGAAACTGGCCCTGGCTAGCTAACCATGCTTGCAACACAGTACCCAAGAGACCTGTCAGCTTCCAGAACTGCCCGGCTCAGCTTTGCCTTGGGTGTCTCTTCAGGATTCATTGGTGTGTCACACAAACACACTTGCAGTACAAGGGTCTCAAACGATTTACAGTCTCCAGCAACACAGAACAAAGCTTAGCAGAGACCTTGCAAGGAGGTTCCTCTGCTGATGGTGGGTGTATTTTTATTTATTCCTTTATGCATATATACATTGTTGTGCATAATTAATGCTTCCATGACAAATTTTGACCTTGCGTGTGACTTTAATTTTTCCCACTGCATCTCAGCATCTCTTACTGCATGTGGCAGTTTATTTCTTATTTTTCTCTTTACAGTCAACCATCCTCTCTCCTCCTTCAGTTTAGACTGCTTTCCCCTCTCTACAATCCTCCCCTCTCTCTCTTGCCTCCTTCATTCCATCTCCTTTCCTTCCCTCCTTCTTTCCTCTTTCCCTCCTTCCCTCCTTCCTCAGCATTGGCAACCCACCCCACCTCTCTCTCCCTCTCCTGTCAGCAAAGCAGTTTATCGGCAGTTGCAGTCTCATCTATCAGTCCAATTCATCTTTCCCTGCAGCCTTTGGGGGCAGAGCAAGAGGAAAAACCACAAGCTGCCTTCCTAAAGAAACCAGTGGCAGCCACAGGCATTAATATGAGAAGCTTGGGAAGGTGTCGTTTTTCACTCAAGCTGACATTTAAGCTGTTTCATAAATATGAAATCAAACCAAGGGCCCAGATGGGCCTCCACCCCCTCCTCTTTTGACTAAGAGCGGTTGTGATACTCTCTTCACCAGCTTAAAAAAAGGGGATGACAGGAGCAAATCCCTGGGGAATGAGGGATAGAAGGAGCGACTGTTCTCAGTGATGGCACCTGTGCTGTTTACACTAGTTTTAGCAAAGAGCCACCAACCAGTACAGGAGAGCCATCAGTCACTATTGGTAGTGGCAGGTGGGATTTCCCTCTGAGTGCACAAGGCAATGGGCTGGATATTTCTCCCGCTATTCCCACAAGGGATAGTCGTTCTCTTTCCATCAACAGCTCTCTTATCACCATGACTGTTTCACACATTTGCAGAGCCTGATTTCATGAGAGAATCTCTGTTTCTGGTCCTGTTAGAAATCTGGCCTGCTCACACCACTCCATTCCCTATGCAGCCTGTTGTGCTAGCACAGGTGTGCAACACCTCGACCACAGCACATCCCAGGGTACCAATACAGATTTTAGGATAATTTACTGGACCAGCTGGAAGGGCTGCAACCTCACCCTTCTTTCCACTTCCATTAGGAAGGAATTCCTTTCCAAACAGAAAGAATAATAAAGTACTGGAATGCTTTGTCTGGGAAGATGGTGGAGTCACTATCGCTGGATGTGTTTTAAAAAAGACTGGATGTGGCACTTGGTGCTATAGTCTAGTTGAGGTGTTAGGGCATGGGCTGGACTGGATGATCTTGGAGTCTCTTCCAACCTTCATTCTGTGATTCTGTGATTAGAAAAAGATCTTATAGGTATCTATTAATGATCACAGATACCAGGAGCAAGGAAATGAATGTAAATCCTGCTGCTTCTTTCTCTTGTTATGATAAGAAGAATCTTTTGAGTTTGTCATCTCTGTTTTGTTTTTCCCACCCTGCTTCATTCCTCTGTTCTGCAAATCTTTACTGTTCTTGAGGGCAAAGGGAGAGAGCCACAGCCCCTGGAGAGCAGATGTGGATTTGACACCTTTAGATATGCTGGTAGATATCACTGGCAGTGATACAGCTCCTTCGGACCCAGGCATTAATTACACCTACCCTGAAATTGCTTGCCAGCCTATCTGGAGTGTGATAGGAGAAAGTGACCTTCTGGGGCTCTGAGCTCTGCCTCTTGGTTTCACCATGTCATATGGGCTCGTCCCTCCACACAGGGTGCTCATAGCAGCTCACACTGCCTGCCACTCCTGCAACTCTTGAAAAACTATGGCCAGTCTACTCTCTTCTGATGAACCAAAGCCATCTAATCTAGCCAGGACTAGTTTAGCTGACCACTTTTGTGAGAACCACAAGCTTCAGTTAAAGTAGATTTTCTCCTTCCCTTGTGTATGACCCAATTAAGTGTTTACAGAGAGTAATTGTATTCTGATATAACAGGGTAGGCTCCTTTCCTCTGGTATGGTGGACTTGCTCTTCCCTGATCATACAGGTGTTCCATATTGGCATTTGCTACAGTTTTAATTCTCTCTTGCAAACGATTGGCAAGAATAACTCTGACTGTTCCAGATGATACCTACACCTTCTTATATAACCACCATGGTACTCCACAATGTCTAGCATGTGCTCCCTCCCATGGAATACATCCTCACACTCAGCTTGTGAGCTCATAGTTGAGCTGTGATTGACTGCTACAAGCCAGCCTGTCTTCTGTTTTCTTGTTTTAAACTGATACATTTTCAGTGTGCAGGTTAAACTCTTGCTCACAGTGCCCAAATCTGTGGCCTTGCTGCACTTCTTCACATTCCTGTTAACATCTTCTCCACAAAACCTTGCATGATATTTTGGTGATCCTAAGCATTGTTGATGCTGCCTTTTAATCCACTCCTAATTTAAGGCCAAAAGTTATCATTAAAAACAATTTTCCCCAGACCAAGGCTTAAGGACTTGCCTAGCAACTTCTTTCCAGCAGAGCTGCCTCCTTCCTCTCTTACACCAATTCCTTACTCACCTCACAACCCATGTACTAATCCTCATCTTCTCTCATTTAACTAATAATTTCCCAGGTGGCACCAAACCAAATTTTAATGAAGTACAGATAGAGAAGATCTACTACTTTTCCCTTGTCTAGAACATCAGTTACCTTATCAAAGACAGATATCGAGTTAGTCTGGCACAATCTCTTTTTGATAATGGCATATTGCACTATATCCCATTTTCTACTCCATGTCTTCAATTATTCTTTCTGACATAATTTGCTCTGAATCCATCTATGCCCTTGAGGCCAAAATAACAAGTCCATGGCTGCCTAGATTGCTCTCCCTCACTTTCTTAAATATGGGCACCACATTTGCTATTATTCAGGCAGAGGAACCCCCAGTGATTGGACAGATTTATTAAAAACCCAATCTGCCAGAGCTGCAAGTCCATGGGCCTACTTTTTTAGTGTCTGGGGAGGGTGGTTTACTGACCTCCCTTGTTTGAGCACAGTAAGCTCTCTGAATTGCTTCCATCTTGTATGCAATCATTACCCTTTCAATACACTTATTCCCATTAGTCCATCTAACTATCTAACTTTGCCCCCTTGTCCTATATTCCTGCTCTTAGGGGCAAAGTAGCCCTATAGTTTAGAAGTGTGAAAATTTTTCCCACTACATGCAGAGGTTCCAGTCCTTATTTTTTTTTTATTTGTAGTCTTAAGGATCCTTCTGTTGTTTCATTTCCTTTGCAGGAACTGACTCAGTTTGACTACTAGCAATTCTCACTTCATCCCTGCACTTTCTGACCTCCCAAGAGATACCTTTTTTTTGTTACTTAATCCCCTTTTCGAGGCTGCCTTGATGTGCAGGTGGCCAAGGTGGTTATCAAATGCTGCAGACTGCTGGGGGATAGTAAAAGGTCCACAGACCTATGGCTTTCTTTGCTTATGCCAAGCTCTGCAGAGCTGGCCTTCCTGTGATTGCCAACACAAACACTGCTGCAGGAATATGTCCCTTAAACACTGGGAAATGCTGCTCCTGCCCTCTGCTCCTCTGGATGTCAGTCAGAGAAGAAACTTGGACCTTTCTCTCAGATCCCACACCTAGTCTTGATTCTTTGCTTCCCCTCCCAAAGGCAGGAATCTCCCTTTCACACTTGCCAAGCAGTAGCCTGAGAGGCACAGATGGGTGTCTGCTTTGTGTTCAGAGTAGGTACAGGGCACTTTTGTGGCTCCTTTGGAGGTGGAGGGAAACAGACCCAGATCTGCATTTTGAGATGACAGTGATTGACATGTTTCAGCGGGAGAGGAAGGCTCCTTTCTCTAACTACAGTTGCCTTAAAATACTCACAACTCCTTTGCAGCCTCACAGCTCCTCTTGTCTTCACTCACCTCACATCTGCTCTGCAGTGCCACCACAAATGATGTCTTTGATCTTTGTATTTAGGGACGGCAACATTCAGAAATTTGTTAATACTGTAGACAACGTGCTGCTTCTGCCCTCCTCTGTTCCTTCTAGGTTCTTTGCTTGTGGCTGAGACATTTTTAATGTTAAGGTTTTTAAAATAGTTGCTCATTCATCTCCTCCAGGTTTACTCTCTTTTCCTAGGATGCAAATTACAAATAATTTTGCAGTACTCACTTAAATGTATTATTTAAATAATACTCCTCCTTTAAAGTCTGTAATTTCCTAAGTCCAGCTTACTTACTGATTTCTTTGCTCGCAAAAAAAAAAAAAAAAATTGTCCTTCGGAAATAAAAGGGAACTCACCTTCATGATTCATTCTTATTTATCTGACCACTCAGTTTGAACTGAAGGACTTGAAGGGACCTTGAGAGCTCATGTAGCCCATCTCTGCCCCAAGCAGTGATCAGCTGTCCAGACCTCCATCACTCCTGACAGTCATGTGTTTAACCTTCTCTTTTAAACTGCCACTGGAAGACTCCATAACCTCCCCAAGCAATCTGTTCCTTGTATTACTTTCCCCTCACCTCAAAAAGTGTTCCCCAATGTCTCATCTGAATCTCTTTTCCTGCAATTTAAAGCCATTATAACTTGTCCCCTCTGCCATGGGTGCAAAGAAAAGGTTATTGTCTTCACAGAAGCTCTCTCCTCCCTCATAAACCCTTTGAGACCTCTCTTCCCAGGCTAAGCAGCTCCTAGCTAGTTCAATTTTTCCTCACTATTTGTGGTTTTTAAATCTCTGAGAATTCTTTGTTTTGTTTTCTGGACTAAGCCCAGGAAACCTGCATCTTTCTTAAAATGTAACATCCAAAACTTGATGCAGTTGAGTCTGAAGGATTACTTCACGTATCTTACACATGATGCTCCTGTTTATATATCCCAGCATGTGTTTGCTTTCTTTGCAACAGGTGATTTACTATTATTGACTCACAGGCAGTTTGTGATCCACTGTAACCCTCTATATCCTTCTCAGCAGAACTATACCCAGCTGTTCCCTTGTTGTGCTGGTATTATTGATTGCACCTCACCACCTTGCATTCATCTCCATTGATTTGCATATCTTTTTTTTTTTCAGATTATTTCTCCAATCCATCTAGGTGATTTTGAATTTTAATCCTGTTCCCTCTACAATGTATATGATTTTCAACAGGGTATTTATTCTATCCTTTTTTGAGGTCATGCCTTATTCCATAACCTAAGTCATTAGAGACCATGGTGCCCACCTTGATGCATCCTTCTAGTCAGTCAGTGAGTCACTGATAACTATTTTACAAGTGCAATTTTCCAAATAGTTTGGAATCCATATCATAGTAATTTTATCCAGGCTGCATTGCTCTAGCCTGCTAATGGAAGTCTCACATGAGACAGTGTCAAAACCTAGCAAGTCAAGGTGCTTTGTCGTTATCTACAAGGCTTGTTACCTGTCAGAGTAGGAAATCAGGTTGGCTTTATACAATTTGTTCCTGACAAAATCAAATTGCCTGTTATTTACCATGTTGCTATCCAACTCATGATCAATCTATTGTTAGGTCCCACATAAAGCTCTCCTGTAAAATTCTCTCTGCTAACTGAAATCAAGGCTACAATAGCAGCACTTTTGATGAGGCGCAGTGATTATTTGGTGATGAAGTCTTTTAGCTATCACATTCAAGAATAACCAGGCCCTACTTTTATTAATAGCCCTTATTTACAATCTACATTTTGGAAAATACAGCCTTCTAAACTGACTCAATTCCCAGTTATATTCCTCTTTCTTAAGTGTTGAAATGCTTCATGATCCCGTTGGCTACACCACACATCCAGGAGTAACATTTTTTCAGTTCCTTCCCAATGTGATTTTACCCCAAGCCTTTAGTTTGCTACAACTCGTTTGCCCATCACACTCTTAATGGGCATAATCCTTCTTTGTCCTTGTTTCTGTCTTTCCTGAAACCTATATGCTCTTCAATACCGATGTTCCAGTCATGACTGTAACACTAACATATTTTTGAAATAATCAGTTAATAACACAGGTATTTTGCTGTTTCTCATGTACCTTGGATTAATGTTGATGCATCTTGGCTGTTTCAATCTAATCATGCCCATTTTTCCAGCTAAACTGTGCTCCTCAAACACTATCACTAGTTTCACTGCTGTTCCAGTCAACATTTTTGATCTCATTTTCTTTGCCTTTTTGTTTCATTCCTTGCCATACATCCATCTATTGCTATTACTCTTTTATTTATGTTGCATCTTTTGTGTTTTAAAACAAAAAGCCACAAGGACAAATATTGTACAAGACTTTCCTGAACTTTCACTCTTTCCTTGGCTAAAATCTCATTATTAATTGTGTTGTCTTAATACCAGAAGTCAGTCTCTCAGGCATACAGAAATCATCTCTCCCTAGGGGATGACTCTCCATTTGGGAATATCTCTCAGTGGTAAGGCTTTCTGAAAACTTTCCCAGTTATATCAGCTCTGTGATTCTTGCTGCCTCTGTGCACACAAGAATTCTCACTGCAGCTCACCTGAGATTCTCTCACTGATCTGAGCACATTCCTTAGCATGGCATAGGCATTTTTAACCTTCTCTAGCAGAATCCTGGCAGTTACACTTGTCACACCATAAAGGACAACCACTAGATTTTTTCACAGGACTGTCTTTGGGTTCACAGAGATCTTCATTGTAGAATTCACCACTGGATGTAAAAGGAAACAATATTCTTGCTAGGACAAAACAAGGCCAACGAGTCCTGGGCTGTGGCTATGGAAGCACCCACAACACCATACAAAGGACAAATTTTCAAAAGAAAGCAACAATCTGTGCCACAGCCCAGGAGGATGCCTTGCTGGAGCAGCCTGGACAGGAAGGCACAGGAGTTGCAGGGATCTGCTCAGGACAATGACTCAGGCACTCGTGATCCTCACTGTCATGCAGCAAAGCTGAGATGAAGGGGAGGAGAGACAGGCATTCTAGAAAGTACAGAGCAAGGCAGGAGGAAGGTGAGGGCCTGGAGTGTCTCAGATATATGAGAGGCTCTATGCTATGGATGCTTTGCTATTCTGTCCCTGTAGCCTGCTCTGAGAGGTGCATGGACTGAGAAATTTATGCTGTTTCCCAACAGCACGTGGAAAACAAACCAAGCCTTTGGGACTCATGGCAGTGTACTGTTCTCGTGTGCTGACTTGTCTGCTGGGGGTATTCCTGTTTGCTCTCATTTTCCTCTGTGAACGATCCTCATCTTTCATCTGTATCCCCAAGCATGTCCCTATTTTTTCTCTCTCTTTCCTTCCATTCAATTGAGATTGTAGACGTGGAACTCTGCTATATAATCACATCTAAATCCTGTGGAGAAATCTTCACTGAACAGAAGAGAAACCCAGTGGCAGCAAGGAAACTGGTCTGGAGAGGACTGTGATGATGTGGAGAGCAAAGTATGGAGTCATCTGAAGAGTTTCTCCAAAAGTCTGGAGACTTAGGATATCATGAATTTTCAGGTGCAGTTATATTCTTAAGAGAAAATTAAAAGAGAAATTTTTCCTCAAAATTTATAGTCTTACAGATTATTAGAAGAAAATATTATTACAAGTCAGGTAAAAATTACACAAGATCTCTTGAAATGTAGTTTAACCTATTGTACCTGGAACATTATATCCATTTAAAAAAACCAAAAAAAACCAGAAAGAGAGTAGAAGTAGCAGAGGAAGATAGGTCCCCAGAGACATGCTGTTAAAAATTATATTTAGAATCTCTTGAGTCTCCAAGGTACACTAGACACAAAAGTCAATTATACTACCTCAAAGGAAAATTTCCAAATACCCAATGGGAAATTACACAGAATTGACTTCCTACATCCTTGTGTCTCCCATGATCTTTTCCATTTCATGAGGCAATTGTAAATCTCTGCCACTTGGACTTGGCAGTTTTTGCATGGAAGGCAGGAGTATAAGAAATACTATCTATGTACATGTCTAATCCAATGATTTAACGAACATGAACAAAATTTGGAACCTCTATGCCAAAGGAAGACCTGCAATTTCATATTTGTCTCTGTTAAGGAAAAACAAAACAAAATAAACTTAGAAATTCTCAGTGAAAAATCAGAATGTTTTATATGTATCTTAACTTTAATGTGACATTATACTGTAGTTCAAAAGAGAAAATAGGAATCCAAGCAAGACATTATAAAAAAGCCTAAATGAAACATTTCGACCTCTTGGAAGTGTTGATATGTTTTCTGAGTGAGATTTCATCAAATGGGGTACATTTCTACAGACCTTGAAGCTTTCATAAAATCAGCCCTTACAAATAGAAAAATCCTTATACTAGTAAAAAAAAAAAATACATCTCCTGTTGAGTTTCTAACCTTCATTGCTGGAAGTACAATCATTGTCACTTGTGTCACTAAAGAGCCTTCAAGGAGCAAGTGGTAACAATTTCAGCAGTTCTCTGGTCAGACTCGAGAGAGAAAACACACTCAAAGTTGTGAGGTTTCACATTGGTGACCTGCAGACAGCTGCAGGTCCACAGCCTGTGTAAAGCACAGTGTCTTTTGCTAGGTTTGAACTTGCTATATGAGGTGAAATTTCTGCTGGAAATATTTGGTTGTTTATGATTTTTAAAAGCGTGGCTGTTCTCAACATTGGTCTGCCTTGCAGGGCACCAGAGATGAAAAGTCACTTCACTGAGATTTGGCCTGCCATGGCAGCAGAGGAAAATAAACTGGCCAGCGACTCAATAGCCCCAGGGAATATCTCCTCAGAGGAAGAGAAAAGCTTTCTGAAGAAGGGAGATGATAACTTCATCTTCCTTTGAAAGATGCTATCTTCTGTCTCTAGGACAAGCACAGATCTGAGGCAATTTCTCTCTTTGGCTTTCCCAGGTCATCTCCACTGCACAACTGATGTTACTCTTCCCTTGTATTTCTGAACTTACTCTTCTCTGTTGTGCAATTACTCTCGCCCACGTCTCTGGAAAGTGATAAACATGTTAATAAATGCAGCTCTCTGCCTATCAAACCTGAAAATCAGGAAAGCTGCAGGTTCAGAAGACCAAACTACAAATCCTTGCGGCTGCGATACAGCAGATGAAGGACTTTGAAATACAGCAGTTATATTAGATAGTTATCACCTGGGTGAAACATTTGGGATGTTCATGCATCAGATCTATCCTCCCCGCTCAACAGATCATGTACAACCTAGTAAAGGTTCTCTAGGGATATAATCCCCTGCTTTTGTCACGGAAACCGTTCTTGCTTCAGTAGCAGCAAAGTCACACACCTTATCTTCAACGAGAGCTGTTCCACTTCGGGTCAGAGGTGGTCTAGTATCAGTGAAGAGCGAGTAGGATAAAAAAATTGGTCACTATCTAGGAACTAATGAATGGACCAATAGAGAAATCACTACATCTTGCACTTCACTGACCATTTTGGACTAGCAGAAGGATTAATTACAGTATGGACAGTGGGATTTGCCCAAGTAAATACAGGGACAGAAGCTGTAGAAATTTGCATCTGGGGAAGCCATTCTAAGCTTCCCTTGTAAGTCAGTAAAGCTCTAATCAATATAACTAATGCTGTTTAGGGTGCAGTTCATCTCATCCTAAAACAAACACCTATGTTTTATCTGCTGAGGCACTCTCCTCAGTATCCATTAACAATAATGGCATGCAGATGCCTAGTTGGGGTAAATCTAGGACATAGATACCCATCCCTAAGGGAGACAGATCCTCCCCTGCATCCCTTTCCAAGCTATAAATGGGGACCTGGTAGGCAGTGAGGAACAGGCTTGCATTATCTGTGCACAATTTGTTGGGGAATTTGCTTCTATATCCTCTTGTAGCTAATGGTCTGTTCCATTAATTCTTAAGGTTAAGGTGACCTTGCAAAGCTAAGTAAGTGCATTTCTCAAATAGCACACAGCAAATATATGTATGCACACATTTAGATAGTCGTGAAAGAAATTAACCCTACCTCTCTAACTCATTTCCCACTTTCCTTTCAGTGGCAAGATAATCCACTTAAATAGAGTTCTCAACCTTTTTACAGGCATAAAATAACATGAAAAAGATGGAAAAACCCAATTGGTTGGTTCCTTTCCTGTTCATGGAATTAAGAATATAATTATTTCTTTATTAAAACAAAAATTAAATATTTTCTGAGCTTTCATCCTTTTTTCTCTTTATTATACCGTCTCTTAAAATAAAAAAGAAACATGAAACTTAATAAAAATAAACCAAAATTGATGCAAACAGAATAATTGGCAAGGCGTGAAAATACTGCTTGTATCCTGGAGACAGGCTGCATTGTCAGTCGTTTCTTAATTTTCACTCTATTAAGGTAATTTCCTGTGACTCTGGCTTTTTTTTCGGCAGCCATTCTCACACACTGTCATCTTCACATGCTGGGTGGGGGTGTGTAGTTTGGGGTTTTCTTTTCTTGGTCAGGAGAGAAAAACACATGTGTCAGGTCCATATCCAAGAACTATGGAGGCAGATGTGCTGGTCTCTGAGTGCAGGTGCATGGATGGCAGCAGGGAAAGTGAATTTCCAAATGCAGCTTATCTTTTATCTTTCCACATCACAGCATATCTGCTCAACAGCACCTTCACTGGATGTCTCCTACAAGAAGACAATGTTTAGGGCAACGCTGCTCACCAAAAACATTCTACCCAGAATAACGTGCCCACCACCAATGCACCCTAACTTGGACTCAGGTCTGGTTCTGAACTTATGGCAGACTGAGAGCAATTTGGAGCCAGGCTAAATCTGGATGTGTATGAGTTTCTGTGGCCACTGTGATGGACAGCCACATGTTGGTCCTTCATTGCTCTGTCTCTTCCCTTGCTGGTGGCACTTCTCCCATGCTCCTGCTTATGAGCAGGAGATGTTGGTATAATCCATCAGGGCTATCGGATGTACCTGCCTTAAGATGTGAGTAACCTGAGGAAATTTATAACTAAATCTGGATTTTGCAGAGAGCTGTCCCAGCTTGAAATGAACAGCATGTCTTCAAACATGTCAGGAGTGACATAAGGCCAAATTAAACTGATTTTAGAACCCTAATGAAATTCTCATATTAAATAAGATTAAAACCTTTGTCTAAAACTCCTCCACCTGAAATAATATTAGTAAGCTTTAGAAGCCTGGGAGTGGAAAATGTCTTTCACCTTTTTCATTCTCCTTGCTTGCAGCCAGAACCAAGTACGGTAGTGTGGAAAAGTTTTATCTGGAAACAAGAATTATCAGATGCTCTCAAATTAAACTTGCAGCCTGTGATGAGAACCTGGCATAGCTGAGCATGAAAAGTGCTTCTTCTGTTCATCCCTCCGCCTGTGATACTTACTATTCCTCTGTGTCCATGTGTTTTCATGCGTGCATAACTTTCCAATGACTTTGACAATCCAAAATAATTTTCTTCTTATTATGTAGATATCTTGTGTATATTTCACAAAAAATATGTTGGAGGCTGTATGCAAACTTCCCTGGAAATGATATATTTTTCACAATACTTGTCTCATATTCACCTGTGCACAGAATTGAATCACAACCTGGTATTAAGGTGTAAACCTTTGGGCATCAAGTAAAATGTGCTCTCTTTCTTTACTACCTTTATTCTTTGGCAATCTCTCTGTGTTTGATTCTTGTATCAGTGACATCAACAGCTAGTGTTCTTGTCTGTACCAATGGCAAGCATAAAATAGCCAGGCTGGCACTGCCAAATTTGATTTCTGTTTCAGAAGCATTTGACCACAAGAGACAGTTGCTTGACTATTTGATGCAGTCATTAGGAGCAGGTGTGGTCTGGATGATGGCCCCAGATTAACCGGGTTCCACAAGTAGCTCTTGCTATGGGAGATGAGATCCAGCCTTGCTGAAGATATTTCACCTCTGCCTCCCTTCTGCCATGTGTGGAAGTCCCAAGTGAAAGCTCACCAGTTTCTACTACATTTTCAGTTTTGTCAGAAACTGAAATATCACATAAAGAACATGTCTGCTTACAATACTGCTCAGTTCTCACTGTTCTTGATTTTCAGAGGAGACAAATCACTTCCACACTTAGGATTTTACACAAAAGAACAGTGAATACCATAGTTGTGTTTACAACATACAGCAACACAGATCTACAGAGAGCAGTTTGAAATGAATTGGTATAGGTTAGAGAAGAAAGTTTCATCTTGATGGTGAGTGAAATAAACGAACCAGTGAGGAGACAAGTTCTTTCCATTCCCAAAGTCTTAGAGGTAGCACAGAGCAGACCTCATTGTCTTCAACATCCTCACCAGGGAAATAGAGGGGCAGGTTCATTCATGAGAATGAATGAGCCCTCTTCCTTCTTGTGACTGGTGACAGGAAGTGGCATAGAGCTAAGTCAGGGCAAGTTTAGAGATCAGGAAGAAGTTTTTTACCTAGAGTGTGATTGAGCACTGGAACAGGCACCCCAGAGAAGTGGTCTCAGCACCAAGCCTGACAGAGTTCAAGAAGCATCTTCAAGTACATGATGTGACTCTTAAAATGTCCTGTGCAGGGCCAGGAGCTGGACTCAATGACCCATATTGGCCACTTCCAACTCAGCATATTCTATGATTCTATGGTTCTATGATTCTATGATTCTATGAGTCTATGAGTCTATGAGTCTATGATTCTATGATTCTATGATTCTATGATGTCGTTTACTGAAGGTGTATCACTTACCTGCAGTCATACCTCCAGGTTCCCATTCTCTGTGAGGTCCCATGTTTTTTACTCCTTTTCAGCAGTGAGGACTAAAGTCATTGGAGGGAACAAGCAAGGCTTTAGTAGGAGGACTTGTGTTAGTATCTTAATGAAGTGCAGAAGAAAGAGCAAAGGCAGAAAGAGGTGAAAGGAGAAGACAAGTGTCCTGGGTTGATGCTGAATTGTATCCCCATCCATCTGTTTAGATCAGAAATAAGTTTTTTACCTTTAAAACTGGACCTGAGAGGGAAGGAGAAGAGGTGTAATGTCTTAGGTGGTTGTTTTCTAAACATAAAGATCAGAGTTTTCAGCTTTCCTTCACAAAGCCTATGCTGTCTGCAGTGCAGACGGCCAGAGAGAGCTCTCCTTTGCTTTTTGTTAGTTTTTGGTTGGCTGAGGCAGACAAGTTCTCCAGACTGTGGTTTTTTTTTTTTCTTTTTCTTGGAACTGTTTGAACCTGCTCTGGACTAAACACCCAAAAGGGCACCAGGAGCTCCCACCTGTGTCCCACCGGGCCTGGCCTGGGCCCGGCCTTTCCCAGCCCTGAGGGACCGACAGCAACTGAGCCAAGCTACAGCCACGGGAGGGACTTTCTGAATTTGGCATCTCTGCAGAGCAGAGAGAGGTTTTGTTGTTCGGTGTTGTTCATTTGTTGTGCTGGTGAGTGCTTTGCTTGTTAAATAAACAAATTTTTTCCACTTTTTCTGAGGAAATTATTCTTTCCCGAACCAGCTGGAGGGAGGGGCCGTTTGGATTTGCTTTCTAGAGGGACCCCATCCAGAATTTTCTTACCAAATTTGCCCTAAACCAGGACAAGAATGGAAGAAAACTAGCAAGCAGAATGAAGGCTAGAAATATACCTCAAATGGGTTGGGGCAGACCACCATACAGCACCAAGTTTTTCAAATCTCCTAGAGCAAGAAGAAGCAGAAGAGTGAAAGGCTGGACCTAAACTGCTGACAAAGCTGCTGCACTCACTGCAAAGCCTGTGGCAAGGGGCCAGTATGGGTCGTTCCAGAGAATGTATACTTCAGTCTCATGTCCTTCTACTGTATTTCTTCTCCTCCAGCACCAGCAGCCTCCAAACTCTCCAGAAGTCTATCCTGGATAGAAGATCAGCCATACCAAAGAACAAACCATGCAAACTACAGACAGTTCCAGGCCGAGAGTTGAAAAGACTGAGAGCATTACCCAAGTGGTGAACTCCAAAGGAAAATCAGCAGTCTGGAGAAGTCAGATGGTTCTCAGACTTAGACCCCGACTCCTCAAATTACAGGAGAAAAAGCATATCCTTGGCAACTAATAAAGCTTTTTTTTATATTTAGGTTGTCATAGGTCCCTTACCTTCTGTAGATATATTGCCTATGGTCTGTTGATGCATTGTCTATTTTTCCTTTTTACTTTCCTTCTTCTCATTTCTGTCCTGTATTTCACATTCATTCCAGCTTATTCCCAACTGCCTTTTCACCTCATTTTTTCCCAATAGCTGTTTTCTCTTTCTCAGCAGTCTCTCTGCTTTTCTCTTTCCTAAGGGGAGCATGGACGGGGAAACATCTGAATTAAAATGTTTGCACATCTGATGCATGCAACAGCTTGATATGAGGTATGAGAAGTTTGCCATATCCCCAGTGATTAGCTCTTTGACTGCCATCTTCCCAGTAGCAGAATTTTCTTCAAGACGAAGTACATGGTACAATCAGCTCAGTTAAGGAAAATTAAATGAATTTGGGATTGATAAAAAACACACACAATCTTTTCTGAAAGAGTGAAAGGAGACGTGTCTTCGGTATCCGTCCTGACTCAAATTGCTTTTCAGCAGTGAAAGTAAAACATATCCTGTTTACAAAACACAGGGGAAAAAATCAGAGCATGATGCATCCTGACAACTAGCGTTTAAAGACACAAACATGTAACAAATGCAAATTCAAAAGAGTTCTCTTATTTCATACAAAGTTAATTGGCACTTTTAGGGAGTAGACCAAACAGCACAGAAATCGTCTACTTATTGAAATTAACTGAAGTGGAAAGAAGAGAAAGAGTGGGAGAGAAAGAGACAAAAAAATATATACATTTTAATTCCTGATAACGGATGGAATACTGTAAATTAGAGACAAAGAACCCTGCTCTCCCAATAATTACTCCAGAGTGCAACAGAGGACATGGCTGAACCAAACTCATGCTGCAGAGATTTTTGTTGACCCCCTGTAAAGTGAAATCACTGTCATTCACTTTGTTTTCCTCTCCCTTGGCCACCCCCAAGGCAAAAATCCCTGAATCAGCTGGATGTGATCAAGGCATTTTGCTACTGTGCAAGCAAAATGGGGAGCTCTTGAACACATTCATGGCAGACATCCCACATCCCACTAACATATTTTAGCTGCCAGGTGGATTAAATGTCTTCCTTTAAACAAACTCATGAAAATGTAAGAGCCTCACCATTTTGTCTTTTTCAAGATGAGTTTGCTGACACAGAGTAAAGGTAGGCAACAACAAAGTTTAAGAGCAAAGTGGTCATTAAACAATCAGTGATCTGCAGGCCAGATATTCAGGAGTTTAGCATCCTCTGTAAGGGTCTTTCCAAAGGATTCAGCCCCTGATAGTTCCTGGCAGGGAAAAGCCAGGTTTTTGGATACTCCCTAAGATCAGTGCATGAGAACTCCAGGTGCTGAGGGCTTTTGAGAACCCTGCATAGCTTGATTATTGTTTGGATAAACAGTGGTGCCAGAAACCTGACACTGACCAGCAATCATGTGTCCTTCTTTACCCAAAAATACCATAAAACTGGATTGTTTAGTGTTGCTCTGCAGCTCCCACAGTCACACGCTGACAGCTCAAATGCAGCTGTCTCTGATTTTGGGCTCAATTTAAGTCATTTAGACATGCTGCCCAGACAAGTTTCTCCGTGCCTGGAGGAGCTGGGGGCTACTTTAAAAGATTTCCTCGGTACTGTCTCCAACTCACCATCCAGCCATGAGCCTGACATTCTCCCCTGAGCCTCCAGAAGTCCTCAAGGACATCACGCTCACCACTGCTGGAGAGCCCATGAATGTGACAGCTTCCTGCCTCCTGCCACAGGCCTGCCTGACCAAATCAGACTTTGACGTTAGTCTGTGGTGAAATGGGGTTTTCTGTGTCCCGAAGGGAAGCGAAACTTAGCTGAAGTTACAGGCTTATGGTCTCAGAATCTCTTTGCTTCAGCTGATATATTGTCTAAATCTAAAACTTATTTAAAAACCTGTCTGGATGCGACGGCTTTTAATTAATCTTCTCTTAGTTTTTATACTATATAGTACCTTGAAGACGCAAGATCAATCACTGCTGTATTGTAATGTAGAGTTAGGAGACAGAAAGATAAATGAGCTATCAAGTTTAGCATTTTGATAGCTAAGTTTAATTTTAACTAGCTTGGGAACATACTGTGGATAGGTGGATAAAGTCATGAAATGGAGCTTTCATCTTTAAGACCCAATCTAGAGTCTATCAGAAAAGAACAGAAAGAATTCCTTAGTGTCTGGTAAGTCTCACATGGACTTCCCCCAAAAAAATAACTAATTGCTGAAAATGAGAAACATCATCAAATAGCAAAAATAAGAATCACACAAACCTGATGGTATGTGACTATATTTAGCACTTTTCATCTACATATTCTACAGCTTCCACCCTCCAAAGACTCATTCATAAGGGCACTAGGACCATTTCCGTTGCATAATATTAGACATATATGTGTTGTGGCAGAAACAGGTCTCATTTCTTTATAAGGAAGGGTAAACACACTGTCATGTACATGATGGGGAAGAGAGAGGGCCGTTTATCACTCAAGAGTACAAAATGAGTCAGCAGCAGAGCTGACAGCAGAACCAAGGAATCCTGACTCATCAGATATTCCACCCATGAGGCTTTACAGCACTGCAAGTAATTGACATAACAGGCAGCCATGTCATTCATCCTTTAGAAAGTACCCATTCAGGATGAGGGACATTCAGGCCCTTATGCCTTTTATGACTCACAGTCACTCAAATTCTGATGTGTTTCACAGAATCTATCACAGAAACTTTAATTCCTGTGTTTTCTGCTTGGTCCATTGCAATGGTTTTCATTTTAATGTGTGCCACGCATCCATCACAGCGACGACTTCTAATGTGCTCCACCCCATCCTACTGCAATGACTAAAGCTAATGCAGTGCATCAGTCTGAGAAGAATTTCCATCATGCATCATTTTAAGATCATATTGTATTCAACAGGACATTTAAATTAAGGCAGTTCTTGTATATATGGTTGCTCTGAATCTTAACTCTGGCCTTTTTCCATTACATCAGTAAAAAGCTTGAGCAGGGGAGCTAAATAAAAAGTAGCTTTCTTCCTGCCTGCATTTCCAAGGAATTTATGAACACCCATCGCTCAGGTTTTCCACAGGCTGGAAAAAGGGTCTTTTTCCCAGAGGTGTATTCTGATACACTGGGGTGAGAATTATATTCACAAAAGCCAAAAGAAATGCTGAAATCATTGCTTCTTGTTCCATCAGGCCCAGAGGATCAGAGGGATTTGCAGTATTTTTTGGTTAGGGAGAACAGCATTTTTCATATAGTGCTTTTTCATATAGTAAAGAAAGTAGATGGAACTGACCTGACTGATAATTAAATCTCACCCAAATAATTAAGTTTCCAGTTACTCTCTGCTATGATACTGGGGCTTTGAGCACACAATTAATAACACATGGGATCCATTATTTTACCCATGAGTTGAAAATGTTGTGGCTATGTGACACAAAGATACAACCCAGTATTAATTCATTCAACTGGTTGAAAATTTTACCAGAACATTTCAATGATTTAACTTTGCTCCAAAGGACTCTATTTGGTATAAGATACCATCTGTCCTCCACTATGTAGCATAAAACCAGCATTAAAAAACCATCCTCTGGAGCTTTTGGTTTGCTTATTCAATCAACAGGTACATTTTTGCCCATGCCCAATCCAGATCAAAATTGTAACAGGAGCTGATTTAGCAGAGCACATGGCCTCAGAGTCGAGATGCTGTTTTCTTCCCAGCTCACTCCATATGCTTGTCAGGGCAAGATTATGTGCTGCTGTTGCATTGGTACAGGGATTTTAGCCAGGCTGTTCCATGCTGTGGTGTGTGATGTGGCTTTGGGACTGCAGACATCCTGGGAGGACCTGTGCCAAAAGAGGTTTGTGTTCTGCAAGGGCAGGCTCTCGCTACTAGAGCCAAATGCATAGCAAAGACATGCAGGTCAACCATTTTTAATAGATTAGAAATAGAATATGACTCTGGCCATTTTTATACTCTATTTATACATGCTTTAGACAGCCTTCACACGTGCAAAGTCCCATCGGAACAAGAGTTCACAGGGAGTAAATCTCAAGCCTGTAGCTTAGAACCACTTAATCACACAACAGACTTCATTTCTGGCAGAAGTAATTAACAAAGGTTCAGTCATCTAATCAGGGAACAAAGGCATGGCTCTGTCACCTCATTGACCAATCACACCGCCCGAATATCGAATCTTGAATATTGACTACTCACAGCAGAGGGTTTGCAGTAGCTCCCACAATAAAATAGGCATAAACAGAGGCTGCAGGTCAGTCAGTGCAAACCCACCGTGTAAAAAAACTGCTGCTGAGCACAGAGAGCTGGAGAACACGGGAGCCAGGGTGGGGAGGGAGGCAAAACAAAACAAAGCAGCTAAATCTGCCATCCACTGCAGATTCTGCTCGGCTGAGTGTAAAGCAGACAGCAAGAAAAAGGGAGTGGAAAGAAAGGCTGGAAAAGAGGATGTTCCCTTCGTGTCCTCTTGATAAATGCTGCCCAGAGGAAAATTCAGAAAATCCCAGTGTGGGAGCAGTCAGGTTTTCACAGGGCATGTCAAACAGCAGTGAACTCCTGTCTAAAAGCCCGTCTTGCAGGACTCCATACCATGTACCAATATTCCCAGACAGAGCATTCCTCATTCACTTCCCTTTTCCATATGCTTGTTTTGACCAGTGCCAAGCAAAGGCATTCTGCCAAAGCTGATTTCTTCTGCCCTGCTTGGAAGCTTGCTCCTTTGTGCTGTGTTCAGGCTTCCTTCTTTGTACTGGGCTGAACTCTTCTTAAAGATGAGAAAAGTATGAGGGAGAGGGCTGAGGCTCAGTACTAGGTTTTTCTGGTAATGGCTACGGCAGAACTGAGAGTGTGAGCAGCTGAGAAAAAGTTCCTATTTAGATCATAGCATCACACCATGCTCCTACTTCTGCAGCATAATGAATAATAGCCCCATTATCCAGACACCTTTTTTATGGGGGATCCATCAAAAATGAAACCAAACTGAAGAGCTCAGGTTCATTCTAATTTATCATGTAAGCCTGAGTCCCAGACAAACTGTCTTCCAAAAGAATTCACACCTTTGGAAAACAGCCCCAGCCCTGTTCATGAACTTTGAAAACACAACCCAGTCTAAGGAAACCCTGAAAGATTTGGAGTGCAATAGCTAGTTCAGTTCAAAGGGATATCATTAGCAGCATCTTCCATCACAGTGATGCCAACAGAAAACTGCTATGAAAGAGGACAAATAGCATGTAAGGAGCTAAATAGAGAACTTAAGTTCATACATACAAGTGCATACAGCAGGGCAGGTAATGAGAAATTCTAGGGCAAGCACCGTCTTGCATCAAAACACTATGTAGAGAAGCTAGAGAGCTGGGATGTGTTTTCAGACCTGGCAGCATTTTTATGAATGACTTGGGCACCATCAGTACACCTTGTCCTAAATCTTCATTTCCTTAATCATAAGAGAGAGCAATAATGCCAATAAACTACTTCAGAAGAAGTGGAAAGGTAACATTTGCATAGAGTTCAGACACTACTTTGACTGAGAATACAAGAAAAGGCAGGAAGACAAGGTCTACCTAGTTCCTTTCCTGTGAGGATGCAGTCAGGCATGGTGGAAGGTGCCCAGCTGCCCACACTGAGACAACGTTTGGTCCACTCTGGCTGCTGTTGGTCATGGAGGGTAAAAGCTGTGGGGGAATCTAGGGGCCAGTCTTTGCCAAATTGCTTAAGTATTCATCCTAGGTCTAGGAGTTTATCTGAGTGAGCTGTAACATGCTGGGTTATGTTCAAGGTCAGGAAGGTTTCAGTGAGAAGAATGAACTGAATGCACAAATGAATGTGCAAAGCCAAGAGCCCAGGCCAAACTGAGAGGGGAACCAGGGACTCAATGCATTGCTTAAAAACAAAAAACATCCCCGACTTTTTCACCCCCACCCTGAATGTTATATAGGAAGACCAAATCAGAATCTGATGTGGAGATGATTATGGTGAAGGCTGGCAGGCCCATGCACCCCTCCAGCCCTTCCCAGCAATGACAAGTGTTAAACTGTGATAGTAAAGAAATTAGTCAAAAACTAAGAGTTTTGCCTTAAAGAGGTCTGAAAAGTAAATTCACTCACCAGAGTAAACCACCAGCCACCTGTAGGATCACAGAACCATAGAACGGTTTGGATCAGAAGAAACCTTAAAGATCATCCAGTTCCAAACCCCTGCCATGGGCAGGGACACCTTCTACTAGTCCAGGGTGCTCAGAGTCCCATCCAATCTGTCCTCCAACACTTCCAGGGAAGGGGCACCCCAAACTTTCTGAGCAACCTGTTCCATTGCTTACCATCCTCACAGTAAAGAACTTCCTCCTAATTTCTGGCCAAAACCTAATTTTGTTTTTTTTCTGTTTAAAGCCATTCCCCTTTAATCAGTCCTTCTGGGGAGGGTATCTGCATGAGTATGTGTATGTAGGAAAACAGTCTTCCAATGAGACTGTGAAATCAGGCAATAAAAGGGATGTAACCAAATTCACTGTAGGGAAAAAATATTTTCCTATTTTCTACCGCATAATGATCTCTCCCCTTCTACCTCTTCCAGTGTTTCTACATATAGGAAGGAACAGCATACTTGATTTAACTCTTCTCCTTCTAGGCTCACCACTTCAGCTGCTGAGGCCACATGCGTGGCAATTCAGTGTCCTGTGCAGCAATGCAGCTGGCACACATTGGTCTCTGAATCCATGGGAAGAGATGGCCAAGAAGTGAGAATGTCCCAGAGCAGCTGAAACTGACCCATTGCAAAACACACACTGAACCATTCACATGAGGATTTCACTATTCACTTGGGCTCGATTATCCTTGTGGGTGTGTTCCAATTCAGAATATTCAGTGATTCTGTGATTCTTAGTACACCTGAGTCCCTGAGGTCAGAGACAACATAGCACCTTCCTTTCCAAGTGAGAAGTGGCAATTACGTCCCCCCAAGTGATTAATCAGGTAACTTCCAAGGAGCTTTAATTGCTGACAGCAGCTCAGCTTCTCCTGCACAGGGTCATGAACGTTGACAGAGTGGTTATAACCAGTTTGCACTCCTCTGCCTTGGAGCAACAGAACTTTCTCCATTTGAGGTATCACAAGAAGAGAAATGAGGCAAATGAGAAGGGGCACCGTTTGCAAAAGAAATGAGAAAGATTGGGATAGATGAACAATAGCACAAAAGTCACACTGATTATCTCAAATCGCCTGGCAGAGGAGATTAGACAAAGAACAAATTTAAGTATGCAGGGAGAACGGAAAGCAAGACAGGAATTCTGCCTTGCTTTGCCTCTCTGGTCTGCATCTCCTGCTTGCTTTCTGAGTGCTGCCATTCTGTTGAGGACCAGAGAAATCCCGGTGCTGCATGGAGAAGACAGGCAAAGCCAAAGATGCAGCAAAGGGGCTGCAGATGAGGAGCAGCACGTTCTCCTTGGGGTCAGAAAGGTGGGACAGCTCTTGCAGCAGCAGTGTTGTGTCAGCCAGGTCTCTGCCAGGGCAGTTTGGTACCAGCCTGCTGCAGCCAGGATGGCAGAGGGGAGCCTGCTCTCCAGCTGTACTGGTCTCTCATGTCCACAACAGGACCGTGTCAGTCTGGGGTTACCCACACCTCAGAGTACCCCAAAAGCAGAGGAGAAGCCCTGTCCTTTTGTCAGCTGTCTGGTGCATGCCAAGATAAGGTGATTCAGAGGCACAGCTGGAGATGGTGAGGAAGGGAAGGAGAGAGCTGCCATGTTTTTCAAGGATATAGCAACCTTCATAGCAAATCAAACCAGCTGTCCAACTCCTGTAACACCTTCTCTTAGGCAGTGGCTAGCATCAAGGATAGATGTAAAACACTTAAAATGGGAAATAACTAACTAATATGTCCATTGGGGAAGTTTCTTTATAACCCCAGGCAGTTAGTGGTTGGATTTATGCCCTGAATCTCAAGGGCTGATATTTCTTATAAATTTTTTATTTTCTCTAATGTAACTGTGAATGTTCTCACTGTCCACAAAAATAGCTTCCTTTTTTCTCTTTTTTTTTTCCTCACTAAGGCCATGAGCTCAGTGGGTGACACCCTGCAGCAGGGAGTTCCACAGTTTAATAGGGTACAATTAAAAAAAAAACCTCTCAACACTTCCAGATCTGCATTGCTTTTTGATTCAAAGGATACCCTTTTGTACCAGTACTGAGGACCTTTTTAAATATTATAATTTATATACTTCTGACATACTCCTTCTTATTCATCTCTTCTCCGAACAATATCTTCCTTCATCTTTTTCAGTTTCTCCTTATCTGAAAAATCCTTCCAAGCCTCCACACCATTTTCACTGCCTATCTACAAGCTCTGCTACATTCTCTTTTTTTCCTGTAAAAAATAAGCTGATGAAAAATTAGCTAAGTATGAAAGGTGAGGGTTTATCAGTAACTCTATAATGGTATTACATCTTTAATGTTAATTTCTATCCTACGCTGTAGATATTTATTCTATGCATCTAGTTATGCAAGGTTCAAGGAAAGATGGGGGGTTTCTAACTGCTGTGAATAAGCATCTTTGTACAACAGCTATCTCCTGCAGTTCTTCATGTCTGTGAATCCAGCTCCCATCTTCTGTCTTAGAGCACATTATCAGGCTGTGATTCTTGCTGGGGATTGTTATTAGGGTGGCGAGCTCGTAGGGTTATATAGCTGCCCAACTCCTATCAAAGGAGAACTTGAAACACTTTCTGTTATTTTTAAATACAGCCTTGTGTCACCTCGTTTAACTTTAATGTTCTGTTTGAATGCATCTCTCTGTAGTCATCTAAGGGAACGCTCCACAAGGAAAAAAAAACACGGAAAAAACTTTCTGGGTATTTTTCTCTGTTAAATTCTTCTCTGAAGTGGTGTTCAGAGAGGAAGGATTGCCTGGGTGAAAGGACTAGTGCAAAGCCTATGGCAGAAAGTCAAATCCCTGCACTGCTCTCCCTTCTGCTCCCTCATGAGATCTTGTCGCTGGCAGAGGTTATGGTTAGGCAATCACACATGATCGAGTCTCTGATGCTTAACCAGTTACTGTTCATCAACTGAACCATAGAAGCAAAGATGTCCATATTTCATGTTCACAGAGACAGGAGAAAAAAATCTTTTTACTTCAACTACCTTCTAGGAGCACACCAAAGGGCAATTAGAGCTGACCAGCTGTCACTCATTCAGCTATAAAAGCACATCCTTCTCTCAAGCTTTCCACACCTGCAATGAGTCCTTAACTCACAGGAGAGCAGGGTGGAAGCAGCAGGAATACTGTAAGATATGAGTAAGGAACAGTCTGTCAAGACCCTTAGCTATGTGTGTATTGCACACCTGAGAATACAAACCAGCAAAGGTACCACAGAGAAACATGGTCTCTCTTATCTCAGGTCCTCCTTCTCCCTTCCCCTCACTAAACTTCTCCTGAGCTCAGTAGAAGGGTGAGTCCAGCCCTGTGGGCCAAAAGGAGAAGGTGGAGTGGGGGAGGTGTTGAAGCCAGGGCAATGTTCCTGACCCTGCCACAGGAGGGGTGGCAGCAAGCACGTGTGGCAGGACAGACTGGCACCACTGCACCCACTTCTGTTGGGTATTGCTAGCTGAAGCAGAGGCCACTGGGAGAGGCAAGCCCCACATCCTCCAGGAAAACTCTCAGCCAAAATAAGCAGCATGACTAAGGTCAACACTTGGTTAAGGTAGTGCACCAGCTCCAGAATCAGCCCGATTTGGGCTTTGCTTGAAGCCACCTCTGAGCTTTCATTACGCAAGTGTTTTTGGTGTGAAAAAGAAATTGAGTTGGCAAACATTGCTAATAGGAGGAAAAAATAAAAAAAACCTTCTCCTTATTGAGATACATTGCTGTATTATTTTCAGGGTTGTTTTCTTGCAGGTTTGGAAATAAACTCTGAGCTGTTTTGCAAACCCTTCATATTCAGTGCAAACATCTTATTTTATTATCTGCCTTTTTGTTGTTGGTCTTCTTTCTTCTTCCTCATCCCTTTTTTTTTTTAATCCATTCAACCATTTATTGGAACTTCTATTCTCCAGTGTACATTTCTTCTTTGCAACACTATCTCCTGCTTTTCACAGATAAACACCTCACACCTGGGAGACAGGCTCCTCTAATTAGTATTAAAACCTGAAGTTTTTTTTTCACCCTTCTTTGAAGCTTTCTAGGATGCCTTTTCATGAATAATAATGTTCTCAATTCAACATAATGCAACGTTCAATCAAAAGATGCTGTAGCAATCACTTTCCAACAAGGAACATCAGCCTTTTCTCTTCCTAGGTACAGATGATGGGGAGGCAATAAAAAGTCCAGCCTGGAAGACGTGCTCAGAAGTTGCAGTTTCCACTTGTGGCAGCCTGTGGCCCTCAGCACACTCTGTACAGAAGGTTCAGTGTCTTTTGTCATCTCTGCAGCTCCCCACTGCCTTCTCCAGCACAACAGGAGTTCTGGCTGCCTGGTCCCCTGTCAAATAAATCCCTTTGAACAGCAGTTCCCTCTCAGCCTGCCAGCCCTCCTGCACAGCATGGGGCACCCACAAATCTCTTCATTCTTCCCTGCAGATCTCTTGTGGTTTAAGTCCCTGACTGCTGCCTAAGGGATGCCAACTGTGCTGCTGCCTCCCGAAGACACCAAAGTTCCAAGCGCTATGAATGCACAAGCTATAGACCATTTCCAGTGGAAATGTACAGAATCTTCAGAAATGTACAGAACCTGCTGTCTTCCCACAGAGCATCTAGGTTTCAGTGGATGGAAACATCAATGTTCTTCAACAAGAAGCTGTTTCCTGACAGATTTACTGATTGCTTCCTGTTCAGAAACCAGCCAGGGTCACCCCTCTGCTCCCTGAAGCCAGACAAGTAATCCCACAGACTTTCTAAATGGTACTGCCAACAACAGAGAATCAATGTATCCATAGGCTAGATAACATCTGCCACAACAGGAGCCAACTAACTAGTCCTACAATCTTTGCGATTATTGTTTCTTATATTAATACTTTATTAGTGAATTTCTTTGCTCTGTGTCTGTATGCAGATGCAAATGCACAGAGAAATGTTTGCAGGTAAATGCTAAAATGTAGAGTGGAACTTGAATGCTGTTGTAGCAACATCCACAACTTGACACCCTTGCACAGGGACCAGCCCTACTACCCTTGACCTTGTGTGAATTTCAAAGGAACTTGAGTGACTTAGGATCTTCAGCCTTTGCCTTTCTGCCAAATGTAATTACGATTTCTCTTCCAAAAATCCCACTTCATTAATAAAACTTTGCTTTACATAGCACCACTGAACTCCAAGGGGCAAGCTGGAAAGTGCTACTAAGAATGATAACAATTAACCAATAGTATCTTTTAAAACAAAAAAACTAATTGAAGGGATTGTTCCATGGAATGTCAGTTCCAAGCAGGATAGAGGCACTGAGTTTTTATGTCCACAACAGCATACAAAGGCTCTCTTAGTTTGCTACTGCACCTGGTCTCAATCCACCATATCAAGGTAATGCCATAAACATGAAGGACTGAAGAAAAAAAATACCTTCAAAAAATACCAGTGTCAATCCCAGCTCTTGCAAGTCAAGTAAAACTTCTGAACTATAGGATCCATTCTTCCTTTTTTAGTCAATCCATAAGCACATTCCTACTGACTCCAACAGACTTTGCCTAAGAGATGAATAAGTCACTTGGGACCTTAGGGATCTCCATGGACAAGTCCTTCAGGACTACACAGACAGGTGGGAATTGGTGTCTGAGCAGTGCCACCCTCATGGGTGCACTGTGACAATGAATCAGGAATCACAAGGGGACACTGTAGTGATGGAGAGCTATCAGCCAGGAGAAGTCTCAGGAAGCCATGATACTTGGGATGTTTGTTCCCTATCATCCCAATTCTAGAAAACCTTGAGAATCTAAATTAGTCCAAGAGTAGCTAGGAACTAAACAGGGGGCAACAAAGATTAGATATCTTTCTGGACCTGGTATCCTTCTGGACCTAGAAGGACAGTAATGAATCCTGCAAATACCTGGAGAAGGGTTCAAGTGTACAAACATCAGACCACAGTACTATGTGAGGTGTCCAAGGATTGCTAAGTTGTCTCAAGAGGACAGGTGGATGAGACAAACAAAAATCCACAGTACAGACATGCCCTTCTGGAGAGGCAGCTGGAGTGGCCACACGACTGCTCACCTGTCTGTGGGTGTCTTTTGGCAGTCTGTAGAGAAAGTCTGAGTTCAGGCAGCCAAATCTGTGTTTCTGTGGGGTGTCTTGTTCTTCCTCAGGCATCTGACACTGGATTGTGACACAAGCCAAGATGCCAAGCTGGACACACTGCTGGTCTGATGCACAAAGACATTGCTGGCAGACAAAGACCCCAACTCCTGGTCCTGTCAGGGGAGACATGAGAATGTAGCATTGCAATTACTAGTTTGCTTTTCATTAAATATTTCTTGCCAGAGCCCCCCCCAAACCCATCCCCCTCCTCTTGAAGAGTTAGCTTGGCTCACTGCAGTTCTGAAAATTATCTAAATGCCCACTGGGCTGAGGGGTCAGCTAGTTCACCAGCCATAACAATTAAATTCTGGTTATTACTCTTTCATTACTATACAAACTAATCCCATACATCTCATGAGCTGGTGTTGAGGTGACTTCACGCTCTTTAAAACTCATGCTATTAATTAGAGTGCAGTCAGCTCTCCTCTGATTTGCAGCCCCCCTTCTCCCCACTGCCTTGGCAGACCTGTGTCCCTGCAGCCACAAGTACCCCTGGTACCCCAGAGCTGGGGTCCCCATTAACACACCCACCTGTTTCCCTTGCTTTTTCCTTCTTATTCTAATCCTGAACTCCCCTCAAAATTCTGCCCCTTATCTTGAATTTGAAGCCTCTCTCTCTCTTTTCTGAGACCCTTGCCTATTAAACCAGCTTTTGCTTCAACAGGATCAGCTAATCATATTGAATTATGCCAGATTTTAATGTGGCTTCCTACACAGACACATGCCCATAGGGATCCAGGCTGAGAACACCAAGCCCACATCATCTTTGATCTAAGACACTACAAGATCTAAACCCTGGATCATATTTCTAATGCTAATTAGTCATCACCTTCCCCTTTTCATAATATATATGTGTCTAGGAACACTTTTGCTAGATTGGTCATGGCCAAATTAATGGTTGCATGTGCAGTATGTAGTGGCATTTCTATAAGAAAGTTTAATACAAGTGAAGTGGTTGCATTGAATCAAAAATTATAAACTTTTGCAGCTCTCCTAGAATTGCTATTCAGGGAGTCATTGTAAAAGCAAGACTCCAAAAGAAAATGAGCAGCAGCATTTTTGTAACGAAAGGAAAATGTTTTCTATGAAAACCACAGTCCCCGTCCTTGGAAAACTCTGCATTATATCCTGAGAAATGCAGGCTCTGATCTAAAACTGAGGCTCCAGCCTTTAAATATCTTATTACTTTTTGTATTTTCTACACTCGAACTGTTATCATGTAAACCAACAATTACAAAAACAATAATGGTGCAGGTTTCCCTGCTGCCATTATTTTCTCTGAATAGTAGTGGCAACATATCCCCAGCCACTATTAGGAATCACACTACAGTTCATGTTCTTATGGTACTGCAAAATGATCTCACATAATGAACCACGTACAGTGTAATTGATGGAAGCCATATAACACATGCAAACAAATGGATGCCTAACAAATAAACATTTCCAAAATGAACAGGCACTATTTGTGTGTTCAGCTGAGATATGAGCTGTGTCTGCTGCAGGTGACAGACAGAAAGTGACAGAGACTGACAAAATGAAATGAAAACCTAAATATTTACTAATTTAATCAGTTCTTTCCTCCTTCTTTATGTCTAAGAGAATGTACATTCTAGCAGTCTTAATTTTAGTCCTAAATCTTAATTCCAGTCCTAAGGTTTTGTGTGATCTAGTATACAGGCATTAGAATTTCTCCATAGATAAGGTTATATTTGGAGATTTACACTTGCTAATGTATAATTACTGAATTCAATTTTCAAATTTGGCATCAGGGAAAAATGCATTTGTTAAATAATGCCTTCAGTTGAAGATTTAGAAACTCTTAGAAAGTAGACATATAACGATGCCCATTGAAATTCAAACCTGTTTTTCTTATATTTCTTTGGGTTTCACTATCTTAAATCACATATGCTGTGCACACATCACATTTCACCCAGTATCTCATCTTTACAATCTTTCAGACATAGGGCGGGTATTGGGACTTGAAACGAAGACCTTTAAAAATTATTTCTATCATTTTTTGCTACTGGATTTAGCCTGGCAGAGGAAACCAATAGATGTGAGGGCTGTCATCAACACCATGCTCTGCTATGCATCAAGGTGAGAGAGAGACCTTTGTTCACAATGTAGTTTATGGACATTGCATTTCACTTAATGAAAGGGAGTAAAATATAGATGCTGTTTCCAAGTAGCAAGGTATCTTCTTGCTTCCCTTTCAAGCATATTTTCAGTGTAAATGGAAACAAGCAAATCCCAAACCCAAGTGGACCATATCTTTGTTAGGAAAAAAAAAAGAAGTTAGGGTCTTAATTCATAGTAACTACATAGGTGTAAAAGGCTCATAAAAATGGAGCCACTTGCAGAACGTGCAAGCTAAGACTGGATTCCCGTTCCTAACTCATCTCAAAACAACAGCTGCTTTGGTTCTCCTAAGCTTTTCTCTCAGGTTAGCTGCTGTCTTTCCTTGCCAGGAGAAAATACGGCTGGGATGTCTGTAGGCAAAGAGCAGAAATTGCTGTGGGGACCTGCCTCGGGTGCACACAAGCAAGCAGCTGTGCTGGTCTTGGAAGTCACCTCTCCCTGGCTGCCTGCTCCCAAGTCAGTCTGCTTGCCATGGCTGCTGGCACAAGAACCTTCCTGGTCTTTAGCTGCTGCCATACTCAGCAGCAGCCCAAAGCCACCCTTAGCAGCAGCTTCTGTTGGTTTGTTGTGCTGTCAGCTTCAGTGGCTGGACAGCAAATAGGCATGTCTCTGTTCTTTGGTTCCAGAGTGAGATACACCCAACAGAAGAGCGGGGTAGGCACCAGGGGTTGGTTGTAGTAGCAGTAGAGCTGATGTACACCAGAGCTGACAGGAACATTTTGCTACACACATTGAAACAAAAGCCCAGAGCGTCATCCGAGGACTTGCTTTCAAGGGAAAGCTCCAGCAGTCACATCAGTGGGGATGCAGATAGGGAGTTTAGCAGAATGAATCCCAGCATGAACACCATTATCTCCACATGAGAAAAGAGGTTTTAGGGGCAGAGGGCTGGGGTATTGCAAACATTTTCCCAAATAACATCAGCTAACCTGATGAAATAGGCTCCCCTAATAGCCAAAAAAATTGTACCCTGTACAAGGATTATACCTGTAAACCTTAACAGTTTAAATCTACCTCTGCAGTCATATTGGAAAGATGTTCCCACACAGGCAGAGTCTAAGGAAGGGATAAGGCACATGCTAGGAGGACCTGCTGGTTATGCAGGGTCAGGGGGAGAAGGGCTGAAGCACAGCTTGAGAGGAAAGCTGAGGGGGCAGGTCTGACATATCAATGTTTTGCAGTATTAGGGAAGATAAAATGCCCTTCAGGAGGAGGTTCTTGGGGATTATAGCTCTACACCCTTGAGCACACTGCTGTACAGCAGTCATGGTAATAATTAATAACAAGGAAATGATTCTCGCCCTGTTCTGGTCACCTTATTAAAGTGAGGATATTGTGGAAATGGAAAAATCCCAGCAGGACAGCACCTAGGATGATAGATGGATGGGATGCATTTTTAACAGAGCTCACTACATTTCAGGAAACATATTTCTGAAGGGAAAGTGGCTGCAAAGCTTTTATCCTTGCCTATTCTGCTGCTACCAGCTGCTTTCTGAGAAAGGACAAGACAACCAAGTTGGACACATGATCTGAGCAACTTGTGGCCAATAAGGTTGTAGTGTGTGGTCCTAAAATGCTTGGTTAAACCAGCAATCCCGTCTTTACAATTTTTTGTCATTCTCCTTTGCCCTTTGGGTTCTTGCCTAGATAAGTTACAGAAGCTGGATTTTCTTAATGGCTAGAGTGGCACACAAAATCTAGAAAGAGATGCTGTTTGCCCAGAAGGACTCCTAGAATCCAGTTCTTAAGTGTTAGGCCATGCTTATTTTCTGTTTTAATAAAGGATGCTCTTAAGTAGTCTCAATGAACAAGAAGACAAAACAGGCTTTGGGTGTATATTCTGCTATGGCAAAGCTGATTTGAACATAAACAGTGGATTTTGACCTACACAAATGCACAGGAGGGAACAGATTTTGGCAAAGTTGCACTAGGTTTTTAGCCACAAGCAGTCCCCCCAACAGGGGCCCTGCAAAGCCCAGAGGTCACCTCCTTTGCATGAAAGCAAACTAGGAACCCAGCAACAGAAAATTTCCATAAGTTCTTTCAGTGCCTTTTCTCTGCTCCTGCAAATTCAGTCCCAGACTGCAGCTTCTCTTGCCAAGGCTTTTAGGTGACATGGTGTGCTAATAGAATGGGACATTCACCCTACCCTCACTGAGACACAAAGCACAGACCTTTTGCAAGGATCTGTGTTACAGTTTAAAGGGGTCAGGAAAAAAAGAAAGAAACAAAAGAAAACCTTAGCCCTCCAAAACAATTGAACAAATATTTCCCCGGTTAATAAATAACAGGCTCGGCTGGGGAATTGTAATTGTGTGTATAATGCATCTCAGATCTACAGTATAATTACACGCTGGAAACCATTGACTAATAAAAGGCACCAGCCAGAGGAAAGGATGCCTTCTTGCCATGGGTTGACAGGCAAGCAACAAACAAGGTGCACTTTTTCACCTTCTATTCAATAAAATCAGGGTATTAAATATGCAGGCAGAGCACCTCCATTAAGCAATTCACTTCTTTCCTTTTCTTTTTCTTTTTTTTTTTTTTTCCTCTTTTCCTCCTTTTGTTTCCATCAAGACAGAGAAGGTTAAAAAAAAAAATGCTATATGTGAAACCCCTGGCTATACGTGAGCTGTACTTTAATGAAGCTGCATCTTAGTCCCTCTGCTATACTAAGTAAACATGTTTCTCCCCCTGCAAAGAAAGGCTTTGCTTGCCTGGGCCGAAGGGAAAAGAGCTTAGGGAATACTAGGAGGCTTTTTCTCTGCCCACACCCCTTCCTCCATTCCTACTAAAATAAAGCCCTTCCTCACGTTACAGAATGAATGCTCATTCACAAACTTACAGCAATGAGCTATTTCCATATCGCTCACAATGCATTTGAGCCACTACAAGAAATCAGAGATGGGGCAACTCGCCTGAAAATCATGCTCCAGTTTCGGAAACTTATCTAAATCCAGGAATCGCACCTGGATTTAAACAAAACAGCCAGGTCTTTTTCTCCAGCTTGCACTGAACTGAAGCACTCAAGTCAGTGCATACCTCCAGCTATTCTGCCAGTGACTCTCTCAGCCACTGATTTCAACCCTGGACACAAAACTGAAAAACAAGAGTCTTACATGGCTACTTAACAGGACTACTACAAGAGTATTGTGTAACACTTTTGAGGCTCTGGAAAACATCTGCTGTGGTGTTTTGCTGTGGGATCCCCAAAATGATACAGAAGGGTAACAGGTTCAAAATGCAATGTAAGTCCCTTTTTCACCCTTCACTGCAGCACTGAGCAGGACTAGAGCATGTCCCTGACTTTGCCTCCCCTTCCTGGAAGCTGAACACTCAGCTGCTGCTGACATGTCTTTGCAAAGAAGGAGGAGGCAGCGTGAGCCCTCACACTTCCAGCTGCCCTGGCACTCAGGAAGGAGAGCATTAACACGAATCCTTGCTTTCTTTGTCCTTGACCTTCCCACCACAAGCCCCTGCATAATGATCACTTGGGTCGGAGCTGGGTTGAGCACCGGCTGCTTCAGCCTCCTCAGCCACTCCCTCAGCTTAGAGCTGTACTGAGACGCCTGTAAGTTTTTGCTTCTCAGCTCCCGAGGAAGGAAGCAGCAGAGACATGGCTCCCACAGAGTGAGGAATCAGGCATTAAACTGGAAACTTGCATCCACACGCACCAAGTGGGTGAGCTGCTATTTGAGAAACCCCACCGCTGATTAGCAAGCGCCCGTGGTTCCAGCCGCATCCAGCCGCTGCAGCTCACTTCCCACCCGAGCGTGCGGGAGTGCGGTGACCCCGCTGCGCTCCCCGGGATGTGGAGCCCGGCCTTGGAACACGCAAGGGAGAGCAATTGAGCTGCGCTCGCTGTCCCTGCCTCCCTGGCGGGGCCGGGGAGAGGAACGGAGCTGGGGATGTTTCTTTTCCTGACTCAGCAGCGGTGCGTTCATTCGCGGAGGCGCTGCCGCCGCCGCTGCTAATAGGTTGCGGTAATGGAGAAGCGTCTCGCAGGCAGGACGGTGGGAGGCTGATCAGCTCCAGCAGAAGAAGTGAGGTCAGTGGTAATGAGCGACAGCGATGAGGAATGCAAATTGCAGGAGGATTTATGGAGCAGTTTCTGCTCAGCGAGCAGATTCCGGATAAGTGGACTGTTAATAAGGCAGGCAAGATCTTTGGCAGTGCCAGCTGTTGGAGGGGGTCTTTTTTTGACTGGCATTCACACCAGCCCAGCCACAGGGGTGCCGACAGCACAGACAAAACTGCACACATACCCCTCTCCACACACACAGGGGTACCACATGTGATATGCTGAAAGAAAGCAGGGATAGGTGGCGGAAGACTGCTTACCAACATACAAGGGAAAGCCAAAAAACAGCACAACTTAGCAGGCTCAAGCCATTTTTATCTTCTCTTCTTCTCTCAGTCCCTTTCTTCTTCCTCAGAATACACCATGGTGGTAGATGAGTATCTCTTACTGCCAGAGATGAAGTGAACTAAAGGCATGCACTGAAAATCCCAGCAGAGCTGGGAAGGACAAGCTTACATTGCCCACCTTCTGCCAGCATGGGCTTGAATCTTTCCGGATTATTTGTGCTGTGAATTACAAATGTTTGGTGTCACAGGCTCTGCTGAAGAATGCCACTCTCAGAGCAGGATGCTGGTGACATACTAGAAGCCCCTTTTCTTTCACTATTATGCCTTCTAAAAATTGTGGGATTTTGTCACAATAAAGCCTCTCAGCATCAGAGAAGCAGCCAGTTTCTCAGCCACAAAGCTGCCACCCTCAGCTGCTGGGGCAGTGACACATCCAAGCCTGCAAAGCTTCCATGCCCAGCACTGGCCTTGAAATTTTACTCCAAGTAATGTGCCCACCAGAAAGTTGCTGGATTCGAGTCTTCAGGTTAAGGAGGCCTCACAGATGAGCTGCCACTGAGCCCTTGTTGATGGGAATAGCAAGTTCTCCCCATAAGAGGAGGTGAGCTGGAAAGCTCCACTCAAAGTTCTTGCTCTAAATCCTGAGCTGAGGCTGCCCTGGCAGGTTGTGCTGGGAATGTCGTGCCTCAAGAAAGAGGTGATGGGAACAGGGTCTTCTGGACAAACCATCTTTAAAATAAAGGAATGGTAGTGGATCCTCTCTATCAATGGAAAAGGCAGAGCAAATTCCCAGGCTAAGTACCCTCCACAGGGAGGCTATCCCCTCCTATCCATGTTCTGAGCCAGTGGACAGGGCTCTCACAAACATACACACAGCAGGTGACATGGCAAGGGACAATGGGTGATATGGACAAGGGATGTTGGATCCTGCAGCAGCCACTGCTCCGACTGTGTTATTTGCAGGACCACAGTAGCCATGTGTGCTCCTTGGCTTCCTGACAGCACCAGACCTCCTGGCAACATTTGGTTACATCCTCCTGGAGCAGCTGAGGGCCAGGGCAGTACACATCTGCATCTCAGCTACACCACAACAGGGGTGTGAGAGACAGAAACCAAATGAGCTCATTTCATCCTGAATCCATGAGACTTGACAAGCCCATTAAGGGGCTGTAGCCTACTGTATCTCGTTATGAAAAATTAGTGCTGTCCTATAAAAATACTGGAGACAGTGTGTCACTTAAGGAAAGAATGTCTTGAGGATATGGTCTTATCTTAATAGGCCCTACATCATCAGGGACATACATACATCAGGAGTGAGCCAAAGGGATTTGGACCTGGGAGCTAGCATCGCTCAAGTCTGACACCTTTAGGATACTCTGGTTTGCCCATCTCTTCCTGCTTGAATGAGGAGCAGCTGCAGTATCCAGGGGTTAAATGGTCCAAGGAAGAATTTTGCTTGGTTTTTGCAGTGTCTCAGTGAAAAACACAGTAAAAAAAATTAGTTTGGATTCAAACAGAAGGAAAACTGCATAAAGGTTTTCAGGAAAATAAAAGTAAACCACAACTATTTCATCTTTGGCCAAGCCCAAGCTGGCAATTAAATTAAAACACAATGTTTTATTCTTCTCTGGATTATTCAGACTGCTGCCTAATCTTTCATTTTTTATATAGATCAGTGTTAAAGACATTTCTAAAAACAAAGATATTTCTGTGAAAAGAACGTAAAAATTGAATATTTGAGTGTTTCAAAAATTAAACACTTCCACCAAATCCAAGATGTTTTGACATTTACAATAATTCTTAGCTCTTTTCCTTCCAGGTTTTTTGGGAGTTTGGGGGTATGTATTTTTTGCTATAACTCTTTTTCAAACTTGGAGTAAGCATATCCACAATTTTGGCTTTTTCATTTTCTCCCCTTCCCAGACGCTGCCACACCTTTTTAGTGTTTGTTAAGGGGTTATCTCCACTTGTTGGGTTGAGCCTTCTCATGGCTCTGGGGACTAACCCAGTGTAAAAATAAGAATAAAAGTGTTTTTCACTCTGTCTCTTCCCCAGCATTTGCAAAGACCCAAAGAACTCAAACATCTCTGTGCCATCTAGCATCTTGCTACCTCACCTTTGCTGTGACCATGGGCAAACAAATGCATCAGCCCCATGGGAGGGAATGATCAATGGAAAGGCAAAGGTGAGTCCTACTAAGCTGTTCATCTTTACTGAAAGAATGCATAAGCCACATGGGCAGAATAAAACTACCAGCGTCTGCTGAAGCACAGGAAAGCCCTACCAAGAATGCTGGCTATAACGGGGAGAAGAGCAGCAGCATCTCCTGCAGTAAGCGGCATCGGTCAGCACCCTCAGACATCAGACCTTCACATGTCAGGGATGTTCAAACAAAGGTTAACTCAGTGCCTTTTTCTGGCCTCTGTTCTTATAATTAAAGTGAAAAGATTTCTCTAGTTACCTAGGAATGTTGCCTTCCAGACAGGCAGAGGAAAGAACACACATATGACAGCTGGAAGAGAAACCAAAGTGCTTTGCCTCACAAAAGAAAATACAAATGAGCAATCGGAGTGCCATCAAACCTGCTGTGAGAGAGAAAGAGAGAGAGAGAGGTAGGATCAAATCCCTTGTTAGACCTTAAGCTCTCTGGAATTAGGCCACTTTAAGAAGAAAAAGGAGTAGAGTTTAAAGGATTCTGAGAATTTCCCATTTCTTGAGATAACTATGACCTTTACAAAGAAAACTACAAAGAACCCAGAGCATAAAGGAATGAGACTTCTGTGTCTTTCCCTTTCTTTTTCTTTCTTTCTTTTCTTTACTTTTTCCCCCCTCTCTCAGCTTTCTTTGTAGAAACAGGTAATTGTGCTGCCCTTTCTTGGAAGATGCAATTCTCCCTCAGCTAGAGCTTCATAATAAAAGTGCCAGTACTTCTGCCCTTGGCCCGATGGAAAATTTGCATGGAGAATACAGTCGCGTGAGACTCATCATTAAAAAACCCTGTCTTTACACTATGCTCTAGAGCAGAGGCAGAAAAGATACAATTTCTGGGGTCAACTCTAGCCTAAGTCTGTTGATGTCTGAGTCAACTGCCCTAATGAAGATGGACAGTTTTGGGCAATAGATTACTACGTCTATTCAAATGCCTCACAAGCATGAAGTGGTATACAGCGCCCATTTCAGTTCTTTTGGAAGCTGGTATCTTATGTCCACTGATGCTTCATTCAGAGACGAGCCAAATCCACCTGCTGACATGTACACTGTGCTCTTCTGTCAGTCCACCACAAAGGTTTACATGCTTCAAAGAAAATTCTTAGAAGAAAATCCCTCTAGCTGCAACCGTCTGTAGAGATGTAACTATAAGTTACTAGTATGTGAACCATAGAAAACAGGAAGAGGATGAGAAGAGAAAAGGAATTTAAAGAATTTGCTAGCTATGGAGAGAAAGGATACATCTCTTCCACACATCCAGACACATTGTGTGGTCACAGGAGCACGGAGCACAACACACCCATCATATGTATAAAACAAAGGTACTTTCTGTGGCATCCCTGCACACAAGGCTTTCACAGGCACACAGGGGACTGAAAACACTCAGAAGGATACCCTAAACGGAGGCACTCAAAGCTCAGACTTGCACAGACAGCTGTTATCAGAAACTCAAGTGTGAAAAAAAACTCCAGTGAGCATACAGTCATTTGCACAGGCCCAGACAATTCCAGGCATGCATGTCTGCAGCCAGACACATGACAAGGTACCCACATTCTCTGAGTGATAGACTTCATAAACCAGCTCATGCTCTCAGGAACATGCACATATCCCAATGCCCAACAAACTTATGTATTGTAACTGGTTGATACAGCAGCACAAACGTAAACGTGTTTCAAACATGTTTCCACACGGACTGAGTAATAAGCATCCACGCACATCATTGAACTAATCTATACCCACAGCTGTTCCAGGCCACAACCCATGCAGGCACAGAGAAATGGGACAGTTGCCCAGAGAGATGCAAATCAGTTGTAGGAATAGGAATGAATACCTGCTCACCAGACTACAACCAGGAGTCATAAACCTCAGTGGGCAAGGTCTGTCTAGCTCTTAGGAACTCACCCCTTCTCTTTGAGGTTCAACTTCTTCATCCACTTGGTGAGCAAAAGCTCTTTCCTTTCCTCCATCCCTCTTTCCCTCTGAAGCTCTGTTCAAAGAAGAATAACACAGCTGAACTAATAGCCTAACACATAGCTGTCTGATGGCCTCCCTTTCATGCTTGCCACTTGGCCATATGGACAAATGCATATTTAGCTGCCAGTTGCAGTACAATCAAAAAAAACATTAGAAGGTAAATGAAAGGGAGAAAAACTTCAGGGCTAAATCCCTCACTGGATGCCAGGCAGCTAAAATCAACAGTATAACACCAGGGCTGAACTTGGCCCTGCATGGTGTTTTGATGAGCTAAACAATTAATTAAGAAATATCTCCCCAGCAGATCTATTCTTGCGGCAGAGTATGCGAGGAACACACAGATCCATGCAAGAGTTCTATCGCCACCATTACATGCTGGAGAATAGCATATAATTAATTATAATGATGGCAAAGATTAGCTCCAAATTCCTTTACACAGTGTGTACACAGCCCAAACAGACAAAATAAATCAGAGTGCCCATACCCTAATCCAGCAGCTTCAGAGGATTAAATAGGTGCATTCTAATCACAGGCTCAGAGAGCCCCACTCAGTATGCACAGAGCTGCCCCCTGTGCAACCGTGTCTAAGGGATCCCAGGAAAAGCATCTCACTTCAGATGGAAAACATAATTTAGGCTTTGATCATCTGCCATCGTTTATGATGTCCTGGTTTGCTTTCCCTCTCTAGATTTTGGCCTACACATCCCAGGCAAATTCCACATTCATCTGTCTTGAAGCCTCTCCTGCAATGCCACCTGGGGAGGACACAAGTTTTCATTGCTCTACCAGCATTCTGTGTGTTTGTGCTTTGTTATTTAACAGTTGATGAAACAATCTTGAGGTGGCAGCACGGAAGACAGAAGGTAGGGAAGATTGGGGGTTCTCCCCCTAAGACATTTTATTCAAAGTAAAATGCTTTTATTTTTTCTTATTTTTTTTTTTTAATATAGACTGTACAAGAAGGCTGAGGTTACAGTGCTTATAAAGCAGTTAGGTATTTTTCTCCATCCATCACAAATGATTTTCAGATTCCAATGAAAAAATTATTTCTCAGAATGAAAAAAAAAAAGCCTAATACAAATAAAATTACAAAGAAACATATCTTTTCATGCACCAAAGGTAAAATTCCTTAATTATGTCACTAATCATTCAGTTAA
>VZTB01009267.1:605384-664960 GCA_013397245.1 Thryothorus ludovicianus
TATACAGCGCCCATTTCAGTTCTTTTGGAAGCTGGTATCTTATGTCCACTGATGCTTCATTCAGAGACGAGCCAAATCCACCTGCTGACATGTACACTGTGCTCTTCTGTCAGTCCACCACAAAGGTTTACATGCTTCAAAGAAAATTCTTAGAAGAAAATCCCTCTAGCTGCAACCGTCTGTAGAGATGTAACTATAAGTTACTAGTATGTGAACCATAGAAAACAGGAAGAGGATGAGAAGAGAAAAGGAATTTAAAGAATTTGCTAGCTATGGAGAGAAAGGATACATCTCTTCCACACATCCAGACACATTGTGTGGTCACAGGAGCACGGAGCACAACACACCCATCATATGTATAAAACAAAGGTACTTTCTGTGGCATCCCTGCACACAAGGCTTTCACAGGCACACAGGGGACTGAAAACACTCAGAAGGATACCCTAAACGGAGGCACTCAAAGCTCAGACTTGCACAGACAGCTGTTATCAGAAACTCAAGTGTGAAAAAAAACTCCAGTGAGCATACAGTCATTTGCACAGGCCCAGACAATTCCAGGCATGCATGTCTGCAGCCAGACACATGACAAGGTACCCACATTCTCTGAGTGACAGACTTCATAAACCAGCTCATGCTCTCAGGAACATGCACATATCCCAATGCCCAACAAACTTATGTATTGTAACTGGTTGATACAGCAGCACAAACGTAAACGTGTTTCAAACATGTTTCCACACGGACTGAGTAATAAGCATCCACGCACATCATTGAACTAATCTATACCCACAGCTGTTCCAGGCCACAACCCATGCAGGCACAGAGAAATGGGACAGTTGCCCAGAGAGATGCAAATCAGTTGTAGGAATAGGAATACCTGCTCACCAGACTGCTACCAGGAGTCATAAACCTCAGTGGGCAAGGTCTGTCTAGCTCTTAGGAACTCACCCCTTCTCTTTGAGGTTCAACTTCTTCATCCACTTGGTGAGCAAAAGCTCTTTCCTTTCCTCCATCCCTCTTTCCCTCTGAAGCTCTGTTCAAAGAAGAATAACACAGCTGAACTAATAGCCTAAACACATAGCTGTCTGATGGCCTCCCTTTCATGCTTGCCACTTGGCCACATGGACAAATGCATATTTAGCTGCCAGTTGCAGTACAATCAAAAAAAACATTAGAAGGTAAATGAAAGGGAGAAAAACTTCAGGGCTAAATCCCTCACTGGATGCCAGGCAGCTAAAATCAACAGTATAACACCAGGGCTGAACTTGGCCCTGCATGGTGTTTTGATGAGCTAAACAATTAATTAAGAAATATCTCCCCAGCAGATCTATTCTTGCGGCAGAGTATGCGAGGAACACACAGATCCATGCAAGAGTTCTATCGCCACCATTACATGCTGGAGAATAGCATATAATTAATTATAATGATGGCAAAGATTAGCTCCAAATTCCTTTACACAGTGTGTACACAGCCCAAACAGACAAAATAAATCAGAGTGCCCATACCCTAATCCAGCAGCTTCAGAGGATTAAATAGGTGCATTCTAATCACAGGCTCAGAGAGCCCCACTCAGTATGCACAGAGCTGCCCCCTGTGCAACCGTGTCTAAGGGATCCCAGGAAAAGCATCTCACTTCAGATGGAAAACATAATTTAGGCTTTGATCATCTGCCATCGTTTATGATGTCCTGGTTTGCTTTCCCTCTCTAGATTTTGGCCTACACATCCCAGGCAAATTCCACATTCATCTGTCTTGAAGCCTCTCCTGCAATGCCACCTGGGGAGGACACAAGTTTTCATTGCTCTACCAGCATTCTGTGTGTTTGTGCTTTGTTATTTAACAGTTGATGAAACAATCTTGAGGTGGCAGCACTTAAGACAGAAGGTAGGGAAGATTGGGGGTTCTCCCCCTAAGACATTTTATTCAAAGTAAAATGCTTTTATTTTTTCTTATTTTTTTTTTTTAATATAGACTGTACAAGAAGGCTGAGGTTACAGTGCTTATAAAGCAGTTAGGTATTTTTCTCCATCCATCACAAATGATTTTCAGATTCCAATGAAAAAATTATTTCTCAGAATGAAAAAAAAAAAAGCCTAATACAAATAAAATTACAAAGAAACATATCTTTTCATGTAACAAAGGTAAAATTCATTAATTATGTCACTAATCATTGAGTTAACTCCACTCCTGGGGTGGCTGAGACTGAATCAATCCCATTACACCTGCTGTGAGACTAAACTCTTATGTTAGGTGAGAATAGAGCTGGGTCCAAACCATGGAAAACATCATAATTTGTTAGAATGAAAAGCTTAATTAACACATAGTTTTCTAAAGGAATAAATTTTCAAACAAACAAAATAACCCCAAACAAACAAGCCAAAGAAAACCACAAAAAACAACCAAAAACAAAAAACGAAACCAAACAAATAAACAAACATGAAAAAATTCAAACCCACAATCAGAAATACAGTAATTTTTCCACTTTTCCAAGCCAAAAAATGTCTTTTGGTATTCCTTAAAGCCAGACATTTCATCTGGGGATGTTATACTGAATGTTTCACAGCCTTGCTTCTGCCGGTGCTGGAACAGATCCCTCACAACACCTGTCTGCTCCCTGACTTTCACCCTGCACTATCCAGCTCAGTCAGTGCAGATCTGCAGTATATTATTGGAAATGTGCCTCAGACAAGCAGATAAATCCATGAGAGCCACAGGTACGATGCATCCAAACTACAACTCCCATGAGGCACCGCAGCTCTGTGGGCAGGCACCACCTGATTTCAAATAAATGCACAGCAAAATGCTTTGATTCATTTCAGCAAGTGCAAATGTTTGAACCAATCCAAGTCAAAACATTCTGTTCAGATTCTAACATTTTAAAGCTGTCAAAAGTTGCTGTATTTTATTTATGATAGTAAAGAAAATGGTGTTTTACCTTGGAGAATCATTTCCATGGGAAAACTCATGCCCAGGGAAGATCTGGAAGATAAAAGCTTAGTAAAGTCTCCTCTGGTATTTCGTATGGGCAACATCTTCAATGCAATTATGTTGCAGAGTGAATTGCAGGAAGCATGGACATACATGAGGCAGCTTGACCTCACACGCTGGTGCTATGGGTAGCAATAAAGTTAAAACAGGCTTGTGTAAGTTCATTCAAGAAGCTATGTAAATAAACTGTTGGCCCACTTTAGTATTCATGAAGCTCAGCACAACTTTAATTCAGAGAGGGTGCTTATTTCTATTCATCCTGAAATCACGCCCCTGGTTCCAACAGAGATATGTCATCCAGGGGCTGGCTCTGTATCTAACAAAAAGCAAGGCACAGTACCTAGGAATAACCCAAAAAGGTGAAATGAGATCCTCCAGAGCACTTTCCCTGAGGAGGGTTCCCTCACATACAGCCTTATAGGAAAGGTAGCAGGATATTAACACAGGGTAAAAAGAATTTGTGTATTCTTAGGGCTCCATAACAGACCCAAAGAACTCCATACACCTCTGAATTAAAAAAAAAAAAAAAGATAAACTAAGTCCACATATTCTTGCTATCTCCCTCTCTCTTTTTGTCTTTCTAAGATAAAAGGTGCAATATAACCTTCCATCATTTCATCACAGCCTCATGCTGTGAACCAGTCAATAATTTTTATTATCACTTATTATCACAGAAGCTGCATCACTTTCTGATCCATCGAGTATGGATCAAGGTCCTATTCCACCTGGTACTGAATGAGCAGAGAACAAAAAGGCAGTCTTTGTCTAAAGAAAAATCTGAATATAAGACAGGAGGGTGGCTGGCTAGAGTCAGATGGGGAAGGAGTTAATGAGCTCATTCATAGAAGCATAGACTCACAGAATGGTTTGGGTTGAAGGGACCTTAGAGATAATTTTATTCCAAATTTGGTTGCCATGGGCAGAATTTGAGGGCAGAGGTGCTTTTGCAGACACTTGCAGGGAAGACAGCAGGCAGATGCTCTTCTGCAAACCTGACAAGTGTGTGACTGGAGCCAGAGAGAGGAATTGGCCAGGATATGGAGCAGCACCACCATGGCTGAGGAAAGAGGCTGTCATGGGCCCTGAATCAAAACCAACTCATTGTGTAAGAGAGGGGATGAGGAAAGCTGGACAGAGAATTGCCAAAGCAGAGCAGCAGAAGGTACACTTTCCTACAATGTCCTGCAAAGCCTTCGTAGAGGTCCAAGCAAAACTCGGTGTAAGAGAGGGCTTAGCTCTGAGCTGAGGCACTTGTTTGGAAATACTGTTCTTGAGAAAAAACCTACTGCTGTAGAGTTTGGGGAGGATGTTGGAAGGTTGTTAAATTTTGCTCTCTAACCATTATGCTGGGCCTGACTACTCACAGTTGCCAGTTGGAAGCAAGGAGATAATGGCTGAAAATTCAGAGGAACCCTGATCCCAGCCCTGGGTTTTAATGATGTTGTGTGAATCAAGCAAAAACCTGTAGCATGGAGGATTGTATTCTGAAATCTGAAATGCATTTTAAACAATAACTTTCTCAGACAGTCCTCCTGAAGTGAGCAGAGAAGCATTTGGTCTGCCTCCTTTTCCGTTCATTCCCTTTTCGTCTCTAATTTTTCCATTGTAAAGAAACACTGAAACCAGAAGGATCTCTGAGACACCAGACCTGATCAAGCGTGGGGCAGAATCTGCTCATTCCAATTATCTGCCAGCCTAATCATAAAAATATCATGGTGCACACTCCATATGTCATTTTTATTGAATTCATTCAGGAGTTTCTCGATTAATCTTTTATTATTCCTTTCCAAATCCCAGGGTTCCCATAACAGGGGCTGATCAGCTAAAGCAATTCTCACCCAGGGAGGAAACAGTGAGAATTATTTTGGCTCTTGCATCCTTCAGTCACGTCACCAGAATTGCCTATAGCCTTTTCTTTGAGTGCCTCCTGCCTGAAGAAGACCCTGTGCCCTCAGTGCCTCCACCCCTTGGCCCTCATTGCTTCAGACAGGAGAGCCTGACCCCACTAAGGACAGGCTCAGGTAATCCAATATCCCATCTGAAGGAGGAGAAATGAACATTCTCACAGTGAATAATTCCAGACATGAGAGGTTCACTCCAAACACTTCTGGGAAGACACCTGGCCAGACCAGCAGCATTTTGGTGTTTGTACTAAATGCAGCATCAGTGGCATATAGTAGATCCCATGCAAGGAATAAACAGGACCCTGTTCAACCTGAAACCCTTGCCTTGCCTTGCTGTGTCTGAGAAATCTGACCTTTCATGGCTCTAGCAATGGCATCTCAACCCACATGATTTTTCACTCCAGCTCTGTTTAGCTCTGTGTTAGCAATTCCTATGCTGCTGCATGCAGCAGAGAGGCTGTAGCGCTTGTGTTCTTCCCAGCCAAAGCTTCTCTATCAGCTCAATAAAAGAGGCAATAATGGAGCTTTCCATCTCACATCTGGGATGCATCCCACCTGTGCAATTCCCTTCACCTAGGCAGAATGAGACCTAAAGGTACTGAGCGTTTCCCCAGGCAGTTGTGTAGCCAATGAAAATAATACAGCTGGGAGAATAGTAGCTAAGTTTTTGTTATCTCTAGGGCAGGATATTCCTGTCCCAGTATCTTGTTTGGCATCTTCATCACCACCTCATTAAAGCTTCAGTTCATTAATTAAATATTTAATACATTAAATGAGGTTCCTTTTGTACGGAAGAGCTGAGATCTTGTTGCTGGTGAGCGTGATGCTGTGTATCCTCGTGGGAGGCTCCAATTTGCCATACTAATTGCACAGAGACTCTTCAAAAGACCCTGTGCTGAATCTTCGGCTGCCGAGCAAATTGTGCGCTCCAGCTCAGCAGGAAAGAAGCCTGAGCTGGGAAAGACACAGAGCATCAAGCCACTCTTCTCCACTGTCCCTGGCAGTCTGGAGAGATCACCCATGTGACAGGGCACAGGGCAAGGCAGAAATCCCAAGACTGAAAGTAACTTCGTGTCCTCATCTACATCGGCACACAGGGAGGATGCAGCAGATCCCAGCCTTGCTAAATCGAGGAGGAGCCTTGCTAATTAGGGCTGTTAGATGGGAACCAGTTAAAAGCTTTCTATTTGCATTTAAAAAGGTCCCACTACTGCACCAGAGATCTCTATTCTCTTGGTTGTATATATTGCAGCTGTACTACCAGTTGACTCACTACAGCAAAGATAGGCTCTGGTAAAAGAAGAGGTGCAGAAAGGGGAAGTTGGAGGAAAGGAAAGGAGGCAAGAATCTCCCAAAGCAGAAGGACTGCTGGTGGAACAAAACCTTGGGCCAGCCGTAAAACTATATTGCTGCCTTACTCTGCCCTCATCTACACTTTTTTGTCCCCAGCCTGCTGTTTGCTTCCACCTCTGTCATTGCGGTGAGAAATCAACTATTCATGTGGCTGAGCTGTGACAGAGAGGGTTGACACCTCTGGCAAGAGAGGGCAGAAAAGCTAATTATTTTTTTAAACCTTTGTTCAGCCCCTTCCCCTGCCTTTCTCACACACACTCATCCCTGATACCTATATAGAAAAATTATTAGCCTTACTTTTACTGATATCCACATAAAGCTAAGGATCCAAGTTCCCGGTGGAAACTGCACTGGACTAAACATGGCTTAACTCTTAGGCCCTTTTCCTGAGATGAAGGAGGGACACACCATTAGTGTATCAGTGAGAAAAACACTATGTTGTAGTACTGTTTGAAATCCAGTAACTAAACTGCAAAGTCTGTGGACAGTAGAGATTAGGACCCTCAGCATCAGAAATCTGGCCTTTTTAAGATATATAAATCCTCCAGGAGCAGGTGGAAGAAGGAATTGGAAGGGGCTTTGCCTCCCCATGGCTAAAGATGGCATCTACATGTGTGAGCCTTTTAAGAGGAACATCTAACTTGGAGGATTAGGTAAGGAAGCTTAAAAAAGAGCTTAAGGAGGTTATTGGGTATGAGTTTTGAGGTGGAAGGGCTTTCCAGGAAGGTGAAAATGCAGGTGGGATTAAGGCTTTACTCTGGGAAGGTGAGGGGATGAGGAGGGATGGCAGGGAGAACACAAATTACAGTAAGAGGCTGAAATACAGAACACCAATTAAGAAACAAGCAGGAGGCTTTAGGTTGTCTGTGTGTGCTTAGAATGTTCTTTAAAGCATGAAATCAGGCTGCTAAACAGGGCCAGCAAAACCTTGTCCTACACAATGATAGGAAGAGTCTTCCCTCCTGTGATGACCTGCAACCTCAAAATAGGTTTGTCAGAGTATGTTTGTCTGCGATACAAGGCATTTGAACCAGACTGCTTTTCCTGTCCTGCTCTTTTATTGCTTTTTCAGACTGGTTGCCCACAGCTTGATCATGAATAGATCCAGCAACATCAACCTCCTCTTTCCTGTTCCATTGACCACGGGACTTAGCTAATGGAGAAGAGACACAAATCAGATGGCCCAGGTCTCTAGGCAGGGCTCCATAGGTCACCCAAAAGGACTGGATGTCAAGAAATCAGCTTCTCAGAGCACAGGAAAGGGAGAGGACGCACATGTTTCAGCTCTGAAACATTTTTTGTTTCTTTTTTTATTCTTCCTTTTAATGCTTTGTTAAGAAAAGTAAACTCTACAAAAATAGGGGGAGAAAAGCCAAGAGAATGAGAGAATATTAAAAACTGATTAAAGATTTGGGGGAAGACAGGCATGATCATCGTTTGGAATGGGGAAATGACCAGGTGGAATAGCAATCTGAAACACCCTCTGTGGCAGCAGTGGGTTGCTGTGCACAGGGGTGAGACAGAAGGGGTTGTGGGCTTCTTATTTCTGGACACCAGAGTGGAAGCAGATTGTTCAGACACTGAGCCACACACAGGAACCACCATGATGAACACAACGGGTGAACAAATTCATCCACAGCCAATAAAACACCTCCCTGGGATTAGGAACCACTTGGTGTTCAATAAACAAGATTTAGTACACTTGCAGTGGACAGCACTTCAAGGGCTATTTGGCCATGGGTAAGGGCCATTAAATACAGATGTAGGAAGTAAATAGTGGAGACAACACAGTCTTCATCCAAGATCATGTTACAGTTCAGTGGTGAAATCAGGGATCCAGCCCAAGCCTGTTGACCTTTGATCTCCTGCTCTGCTCAGGAGATCTACATCATCTCTCACTGAAGCCAAGCAACACACTTGAGCAAGCCTACTGAAGGCAATGCTGTTACACTGTCATACATTTTGCAGGACTGAGAAGGAGTTGGAAGGACAGAAGGTCTTCCTGAGCACAAAAATCAAGATAGGGAGGAAAAAGCCTATTGGTAGGATTAGGTCTGGATAAAGGAAAATTTGTTTAGAATTTAGAAGCAAGTCTTATGAGAGCATCAGTCTCCACATTCCTTCATTTGGCCCTTTTCACAGTACTAAATTCACCTGAAACCATGCACGCCTGAAAAATCTCAGTGATGTCCAGCCAAGCATCTATCTTCCTCCAGCCTTCTTCAGAGAACATCTCCCATGACAGTCAAAGATAAATCTTCTTCATGGAGAACATTTTCCTCCTAATTATTCTAGAGCGAACAGCTCTGATGGTGCAGATCTTCCCCAAATAAAATACCTGGTGTACTAGAGTGCAAATACCTGACCACATACCCTGGCCATATCCATATCTCATGGATATAAATTGCAAGGCCCTCTGTAGTAGACTTTAGAACAAGATTTGACTGCCCGAGATCACAGAGATGAGTTTGAGAGCAATGTCAAAATACTCCCATTACATGGAAATGAGCTTTTACCCAGATTTCTGTTTGTCAGAGTTTCTGTGATGTACTGTCCAATGCCATGGTTCACTGGGGAAGCGGGCAAGGGTTTACCAAAAACATGTATTTTTTTTCCCCACTAGTTCTTAAAACAAACAAACAAAACATTAAAAAAATAAAGAAGCTTGATGGTTCTTACCACCCTGGATTGACACATTCTATTTGCCTGGATCTAATGATCTAATGTTTTTCATGCCCTTGCTGTTGAAACTGCTGCTGGGCACTAAAGCTGTAATAAATTAGGTAAATCCCAGATTACTCTAAAACAAACACAAGCTCTGAGTTATGAATGCTTTCCTTCTCACACTTTCTGGGGCTGGGGAGGAGGATGGTAATCTCTTTTGTTCCAGCTCTTCTTTTCTGTAACACTGAATTGTTTTGAATTACACCTGTCTGTCTTTTATACTTCAAATCACAATTCCACCTTTTCCCCCCATAAAACTCTTTCTTTTAAGGCTATTTTTTCATTAAGAACAGGAAGCAAAATTTTCCATTGTACAACCCATTGAAGGAATACTAGTGGAGAATTTGGTTGAACAGGATTTGAAGCCCATTAGATCCCCAGCACAAAATCTTGGCTGGGGTGAAAAGCTGTGCGGGTGCTGAAATGACAGCCATGATACTTTCCCATCACCAGTCCATGCTAGCAATTTATGGAGTTTGGATGCAATTGCTGGCAATGACTTAACTGCCAGCATGGCCACAACAAATCACTTTCAGCATCATGTCAGCTTTCTGTGATTAAATAGTGGATCTGAGAAGGCTCAGCCTCATGGGATCTGTTATATAAGGGCAAACAAAGGCAGACATGAGTGTTGCCAGAGCCACATCCAGGAAAGAAATGGATAGGGGCACAGTTCTGCACAGCCACACAACTATTCCTGGGCCCCATGACTTGGAGCGTGATGTCAGACAAAGCTAATGAGGGGGAACAGACTTGTCTGAGCCCTCTCCTTCAGCCTGTGCGAGAAATTCCTGCCTGAATGTTACATAGGGAGATGCCATCTGTTTTGTCTGGGTCAAGGATATGCTGCCCTTCAACTGGGGCAAGTCTAAGAAAGGAAACTGAGGCTGGTGGAGGCTAAACCCAGAAGCAGCAAGCTGGAAGAAAATGATTTTTTTATGCCTGTGGGTCTTGTCCAGTTGGGATCAGGTGGGAGGGTGAGGAGGACCTGCCAGCTGAAGGAAGCATGGAGATGGAGGCTCACAGATCCTGCCCAGAGGACGGGAGTGAGGAGGGGTAGGAAGCTCCTGCCAAGTAGGGCTATGCCACAAGAAGAAAGATTAACTAACAGCTGAGGAGCTGATGGCAACAGCAGCAGCCAGTTCAATCAAATAACTTCCAGCATATAGCAACAGCATTTATCAGGTCTTTCCAGGCTACCCAAAACCATGGTACCTAAATGGTTTCTACAGATGGTAGCATATCATTAAAATTAGCCTTGTGCTTGCTTGCCCAATGCACTATCTGCAGTGCATTAGCTACCTCACTCTCTTAGTTACCTAAAGAAAAGGCAGAGCTGTATGAAACAGCTAGGAAACACTCCAAAACAGAAGACTAGTTCCAGTAAGCCGAGTCTTCCCTTTTGTGTCCATAAACACCTGCTGTGATGCTTCTGCATGTGTCCATGAAACCACTTGCAAATCCAGAATGGGGTAAGTTTTGCAAATGAAGATTTAAATTAAAGAGTAAGTAAGGGTAGTGGAAGCAGTCAAGAGTGATCTATCCCTCTCCCTTTCACAGATAAGATGCAGCAGACAGAAAGGGGATAATTCTCACCTCAATTATATAGGCACAACTCTGAAGACAGTCCACAATCCTTCAGAAGACATTGGTATGATTGGGACCAAAACCTGTCCAAAGGCTGCTAAAGGTGAAACTAACATCTATTCCTTAAATATCCCAAACCTCAAATAATTATTTGCAGTAACAGCAGAACTATGGTCTCAAGTAGAGGAATACCCAGACTCTTTTATTAAATCTACCCTTATCAGTAGCTCTAACACTGGCTATTACTCTAACGAGATATGTTGCATCAATAATATGCCTAAGGTCTTTTTTTTGCCCATTGAACTAAAAATGACAAATCCCACTCACTCCTCTTGATTTCGTTTTCATTGCATATAACATGAGCACTTCTCCCAAGGTCTACAAAAGACAGAGGCTACATTCTTCATGACTCACTGAGCTATCATCTGGTGACTGAAGGTGTAAGACAGACCAGATGTCTGCTGGGGCTACTGTCTGCAGGGCCTGCAGAGCTGCCTGTTATCAAATCACAGGGGAAGGTGCCACCCTCTCAGACCTGCCAGGGAAAGTCCTTATGTGATCATTCTCTAACCCACAGCAGTCAAAATAAAGCAGATTAGAGCTGAGTGGGGTCATTTTGATGGGCACTGCATTGGCAAACTGCTCACACTAACATCTGTGTGGCATAGCTGGCTGTAAAAGGGTAGGCAACCTCTTCCATTGCTCCAGCTGGATCCAGAAAGGGATATGCACTCTGAATCAGACTAGGGTTAATCATCTTATTTCTAAAAAGAATCAGAAGCTTCCTTTTCGCATAATCCCTTAAATCTTTCTAGCTATTTTTCTGTCTCCCAGGGCACACGGCTGCCAATTTTCAGAAGAATGCTGATGCATACTTGCAGTGAAGGGGGAGACTTGCAAGAGAAGCCACCAGTTTGTCTGCCACAGTGCTGATGGTACAGCGGTCTTTCTTTCACTCGTCCTTTCCCTAGAGTTTAGGAGGCTCAATTTAGTTGCTTAAACACACTCATCTAGAGCCATGGGACAATTCCCACATGACCTAAAGCTACCACTCTGGAAGGGCACAGGTGTGCTGCTGGTTTTTGGTAATTTGCAGCAGTTTCAGATACCCATGCACATCTTTAGCAGGGGAAAAGGTGGCTAAATTTACACAACTGAACTGAGCTATTAGGTCAGCAATTCAGAGGGATTTTTTTGACAACTACTATGGCAAGGGTCAGCCAGTGGCAAAAGTTTGCAGACCATATTCAATAAACACACTTGTTATGTGAAACAATGTGGGTTTGCATCTGAAAAGGTAAAAGATGCAGCTAGACACATTTGGGTATTTTCAAAAGTATTTAGGTAGCCAGAGTACAGGATTCCAACTTCTACTCAAAACTGCACTAAGGAAAATTAAAGCATCCCGTCACCTCTGGTGACTTTCAAAATTCCATCATCCCCTTACACCATATAGCAGCACAGAGCTCCAAGCAGGAGCAGAGTTTACAACCTCCTGACAGAGGCGTGGCACAAATGCAGTCAGGCATTGGGCACAGGAGCATACAACCACATCCTCTGCCTCTAGTGCTGCACAACACTCCACTGAAGGTGCTGAAATATGGGTGGCTATGCAAGGGCAAGGATGGAGCCACAGCTTTCAGTACTCTGCAGTCAGCTCTGTCATAAAATCATAGAATGTTTTGTGTTGGAAGAGACTTAAAGATTATTCAGTTCCAACACCCCTGCCACCTTCCACTAGACTCATGCCCCATGCAACTTGCCCTTGAATACTTCCAGGGATGGGCATAGAATGTCCTGTAAGTGTGATGGGAAAAAATTATTTCAATTCTTACCACACCACGTAAATTATTTTTTTTCCTAATAGTGGAGCTTCAAATTCAACTCAAAAAAACTATCCCTAATTTCACTCTTTCTCCCTCTTCAAATAATTGATTCTCTCTTCCAAAGCACAATGGTTTCTGTGTGCCTTCTTCATTTACCCTTACCCAGCCAGAGATAGGGAAGAAGGAGACCAATGCTATGTAAATGGATCTGACCCATCACCTTTTACCACAACAACACCAAGTGACAAACACACTTAGGAAATCCAATTAGTGGGGAATCCACAGGATGCAACTGTTCATAAGCAGCACTCTTTGAATACACTGGCAAATGCACATGCAAAATGAAGGTTTGTTCAAGAGTGGATAAACATGCTGCATTGATTAGACAGGCAGCTGTTAAAAGTTTGCTTGTCTCTCTCAGATTAGTCAAACAAGAGGATAGATAGACAAGTAGATAGGCTGTCAGACAAACATATAGATAGAAATGTTCCTGCAGAAGTGCAGGTTGCATTTTCAGGGAGGTGGTTTGGGTAAAATCAATAAACCAATTTCTGGAAGCCGGAGTGCCGCCCATCATTAGAAAAAGGCCTGTGAAACCACCCCATGCTCAGCTGTGAGATCTCTCTTCATGGGTTTCAATGAGAGTGAAATTGAGTGACTTCAATAATTTCATGCCGGGTTATGGGAGGAAGGTGAGGAAGGGTGAGTTCCCAACCATCTAATAGGTCTCTAACAGCTCGATAATTGGCCCATCCTGTGGGTGATTAAGGATGAAAATAACTAATTTCCGCTCATCTTACAGACTAATCAGATCACCTCACCCCTATCATTTTCTTCTCTGCTTAAAGATGCAGTCTCCTTCTTTCTGGCATCAAAGGCTAGCAGGATGCAATTATTTAAGTTAGTAAAGGAAGTAGTTCAGGCCAGGCTGGTGTTAGTGAGTTTAAGATACCGATTGGTTGCTCTGTAATAAACCCTTTACTTCTGGTTTCTGCTACAGTGCTCCAGCCTCGTGTGCAGCATAGGAATCCTGCTACCAGAGCACAGTGCTCTGCACTGGAAATGAGAGAGTTGGGTTCAGACCTCAGACCCAAATCTGAATATTACAATACTTGAGCATCATCTCCAGCTTTGGCTTCCTAGCCATGCTTTCAAGAGTTTGTATGGCTGGTGATTTCTTGTTAGAAAGGCCAACTTTCAGCACCATGGCTAGTGCAAATATTCCATGTACAGCAGATTAGCTACGAAGTGCACATCCTGTGTGGTTCTACTGAGGCTTCTCGGCCACCAGGAGCAGGCAAGAGGCTGCAAAGATGAAATTAAAAGCTGGACAAATTGCACAGTGAAGTGGGAAATCTCATGTTACTCCTTGCCTTGAAGCTGTGTTCTGATCCCGATTGTGTTATCTCCTGCATGGCTCAATGCAACACTAAACATTTTGTCCCAGTTCAGGCCAGTCCTTGTCTAGATTCATGGCTGTGCCTTTACAGACCCCTTAAGGAGGGTCACAGACATTGGTTCTTCATGCCACGTCTGTATACATAGGTCTAAAGAGGTGTTTTGGTTTATATGGGCAGGTATGTGCTGGTTTAGTGCTAAACTGAGTGCTGGCAGTACCTGTGGGAAAGGCACAAGTGATGGGAAGATTGGTGTGACAACTCTTCTTGACGAGTCCACACTATAAAAGAAGCAGTGAGGTCTTTCTTTTGGAGAAAGATTTGGACTTTCTTTCTCCAGAGGCTGCTGTGAAGAACCTCTTGGGGATCTCAGAGAAACATAAGGCAAGCCCTAAGGCTCGTGTCTCGCTCCCCATATGAGAAGCTTGCAGTAAGCTGCTTTAAATCATAAGTTTCATTTTCCAAATTCCTCTGCAGTATGCACTGTAGTCTCAAAAGATTACAGGATGGTATAACCCATGCCACTAAGGAATAGAAATGCAAGATTTTTCCTGAGAGAGAAGAATAGAGAGAAAAGAAAATCTGGTTGGCAGAGATTTCTTCATCATGCCTGCCATGCTGGGTACCAAACACACTCTTCTACAAGCCTGCAATGCACAGACTGTGCTTCACACAGGAAATTCAAGCACAGCTGTTTCAATACCATGAGTCTCTGTCAGGAGAGCAGAGATCAAGACGATGGAACTGAGACTGAGACCTTAGTGGTGGCCTTGGCACTGCTGTTCCTTTGCATTGAGCAATTAAGCAGTATTCACAGATGGAGAACTCCAGTCCTGGAACTGAATTGGGTCAGTTCACTGGCATAATCCTGATTATTTCCAAAGAAGTCCAGTGTCAAGCCCTATTTCCCTGAATGCAGCAGAAACCATAATGAACAGCAGTTTTCTCCCTCATTATTTTTAGGTCTGCTTCTCTAGTTAGTCCTGTGTCCCACACATCTTATCTATCTGCTTGCTTTCAGTGACACATTCACAGCTGCTTCCCTCACTTTGTTTCATCCATGCTTTTGCTGCTATTATCCTGGAAACCTCTTGGCCCTCATAATTTTTGCCCCATGCCTTAAGTAGTAGCCTTTTCTTCACCTCCGGAAAGGAACAGCTTCATTTTGCCTGGAAGGAAAGACCCAAATCTCAGTTACTGGCTTTCATCATATCTCTGCCAAGAAGGATGTCACTGCTGTGGCTTCTTGATAGGACTTCCTTTTCAGGAACATCCTTCACTGCTTCTGCTATGGAACTAAAAAGTCATCCTCTCCCCAGAAGAAAGCCATTGATGCCCTCTTAGCACTACACACACTCATTCAAAAAAGATGAACAAAGCTGTAGGTATGACAAGCCAAAACATCCTACCACTCATCCTACTCTCATCAAAAGCACATCTTTTTTCAGGACATAATGATCCCATAGCAGAAATAGCTGCTATTATTCCCTATCATCACAGCTTCCCAATTTCTCACCAAATGTACCCCATCTCCAGCCACCATATGCAGCCTGGGCAGGTTGCCAGCTCATTTTGTGTGTGCTGCTCTGCAGTGCTGGGATCTGCAATGAGGAGCAGGCCTGGTAGCTAATAGCAAGCAGGCCTGTGCAAGGACATCTCCCGGTGTCTTGAATTGCAGCCTGGGATCCCGTGTGTTTGCTAACACCCTCCGACAGCTCATCAACAAAGATGATGGAACACCAGTCATTTACAAGGCAGGGGTGAAGGCTGGATTCAGCTTTACCAAGGCTTCGGTGCCCATTACAGTGTGCAAGAACATTCCTGGGTGCACTCTGGGCAATCGTTTCAGAGGTTCAGGGAAGCATAGCTGCAGGGCTGTGGAGCTGTCACCATCTGAATGAGTGAGATTTTAAGCTTCTCAGCTGAAACGTGTGGCAAAAGTAAACCTCAAAACTACAACTCAGAAAAGTGAACCCTCCTGTACTTCTCAAGGGCTCCTAGGTCTCTCTGGCAGTGGAAAGGCCACTACCATTAACTGCTTCACTGCTGGCTTATAGAAGGAGAAAGCAAAACACCTTAACGAGAACTACAGTGAGAGAACTCATCTTGGCACCTCAGCATGGTGTTTGCTGCTTATTGGGGAGGCTTGGTAAAATATTCCCATTTTCATTCCTTTTGGTTCTATCCTGCCTGCAACATTCACTTGAGGTTAAAAGGAGACCATAAGCAAGATGGGGACCCACGAAATAATAAAAGGGGGTCCCTTTGACAAACTAAGGCAAACAGAGTAAATTGTAATAACAAATATTTTTATCCATGAAATATGAGTCTTTTGCTCCCCTCTTTCCAGCTTGTGGAAGATCCCTGTGCAAATTGCAATTTCCTTAGGTCTATAAGCTATTAGAATTTATATACTGTTATATGAGAAATATACTATTTTGTCACATATTTTGGTGGTAGAGTGACTCCAAATATTCAGTTTGTGAGCTTGTGAGCTACAGTGCTTAGTCCCAGTTGGCCACACTTGGTAACTTCCTGCTTATCCATTATTCTGCTGATAAGCATTTCCAGTATGAAAACCTACTTGTGGGGTTTTTAACTAAATTCTCTTGATTTCAAACTCCTTCTCAAAGTCCTCAAGTTAAAGTGAGTTAGCAATTCAGTTCTATATATCAGTAATACCTAACAGCCCTTGTGTTCCCAGACAGCACACTGGGAAGAAGAGGGTGTGGAGGAAGGGAAGGGAGCCACACACTCAATAAAGGCATTATGAGAAATTTACACATTTGTGAAATTACTTTTTTTCTTAATGGTTTGCCAGGCCCCAAGATGGAGCCAGCAGCAAGATAAGAAGTGCAGAGTCTTACACACTTTCAGGTTTCCCTGCAAGTATCTCATATGGCTCCAGTCACCCATTCAGTATGCATGCGAGAATGTGCTTAGAATTAATTATTCCCAATGCCCAGAAGGCTATTCCAGCTTTTCCAGAGAGACCTATTCTAACAGTTTTCAGCACATACATAAAGAAACCCAGGCTTACACACATGACTGAATAAAGGCAGAATGCTGATTGAGGTCTTCACTACTAATTATGTGTGTGTAGGCGCAGACATATAAGCAGCATGCATGGCTCAACTTACCTGCTCCACTGCACATTCCCCCCACCAGTTTTCACTGCAGCTGGGCTTGCATCCCTCCTCCAGCACAACGTGCCACATTCCCTCACAGAATTGATCTGCCCTGAAAACCACTTCTCTCACATTTCTAAATCTCTTGGCGTAAAACCTGTTATTCTCTTGACATTAGGCTATTCAATACCTGTCACTTCCCCCCTTCAAAAAAAATTGGCTTCCGAGTGACATTATATGATAAGCAGTTATATACTGAGACTTCTAACCAGATGGAGCCCTTCCATCACTAGAGGCAGCACGGAGCACGTGGGATAAATGCTCGCCGTCACGGAGTCCCTCTGCTTGCTGCCTCACATAAGGAGCTGCTCCTTGCTCACAAAGCCCTGCTCTTTGAACCTGCTCTGCAACTCTGAGGAGCAGACTCTCTACATGAATATCTGCAGTAGTCCCAGTGCCAGAAAGGCTGGTGCTCTCTAGGTTATATTTGCAAACAGATTCAAACTCTCTTTTTTCTCTGCTACCCCATTTTATCAGTTCATACCTCCTATCTCAGCATTAATGCTTGACATGGATCTGGTCCAGCAACTTTTGGAACTGGACCAGTGCCTCACAGGCTGGTCCAAACCTGGAAATGTACCCATGGTGTACCTGAGGAAAACCTAATCTCTTTGCAAACAATGAGCATGTAGGTCATTCAACACTACTGAAAAATGCCTCCAGAATGCAAAGCAATACAGAACCATGGTACACGTTAGTTTGGACAGAAAGCAAAGCCAAGTTAATATTTCACTGAAAGCAAAGAGCAAACTGCAGAGGGAGACTGAGTATGGCCAAGATACCAGGACTCAATAACTATTTTTCTGGTTAGTAGGTCCAAGAGGCCCCAGGGTCTCAGTCATGTTTTGTAGCTGATTGGAGGTATTTCTGTGAGCCTAGTGCCCTGTCTTGTTGTGCCAGTACAGAGCACTTCTGGTTAGGACTCACCTGAGTCACCTAGATTCTCTCACTATCTTGTGTTTCATGGGAGTTGCAGGAGTCCTCAAAGGTCAATAGTAACAAATATTATTATTAATACAATAGCACTCAAAATAAGGAAAAGAAGTTCATACTTTCACCATCTTAAAGTAGAGTTTTCTAGGTTGTAAAAACAGCCCACCCAGCCAGCAGTTTGTCATGGAGCTTAGTTCTGCCATAAAATGCTAATCAGCCTGAACAGTCACGTCCCCCCTGCACCATATCTTTTTATGAGCACATTAACATGGTTGTTAGGAAGAGGGGACTCATATGGACACAAACACGCACCACAATCATTAATTTCCCCCTCAGACTCCATCCTGAGTGACTCTAATTCATTAGCAGGAAGCAGTTTTCCTTCCCCTCCTTCGAGGTGGTTTCTGGTTTCCGGAAACCCAGACATGCCCAGACTCCCAAATTGTTGTGACCCTATAGTGCATCATTTATTCTCTGTGACAGATGTCACAGGAGCAGGTGGAGCTATCTCCTCTGTGAGAAAGAACCCTCATTCTCTCTGGAATCTTCACGAGGAGTCATGTTGTTGAAATAAAATACAAATGAGAAGGGTGAAAGTTATAAGTTCACTGAATCACTGGAGTATGGTGCAGGACAAACAGAAGAACTTATGAAGCATGAGAGAATAACAAAACCTGTAGGAACCAAAAGCCATGACCTGAGAAGTAAGAACAGGAGGATGCTATGAATCAAACTACAAAGCCAAAGAACAACTTCACTTGAAATTTGTGATCATCAAGATAGTAAAATGCCCTATAACCAAGGACCAGCCCTACTCATTTAAGCCACTTCCTCTTGGAGCATGCACAGTAAAATAAATGTGCACTGTATCTTTAAACCAAGAGGAGAGAATGAAAAGCCCATTATAGCTTTAGTTTTTTAGGCATACTGGAAATGGCAGGTTTTGTATTGTTCAAAAAGCATAAAAATGAGCACCTGGCATACTGAAGGGGTGCTAGCTTTGTGGATTTAACACCTACCACCCATCTCTGCATAGACATGAAGTAAAATCAAATATCTGTACTTTATGTATGGATTGGCTTCTTGCACACAGGGTTAAAGAACCCTCTGCTAGGGAAAACAGTGTCATGTGGATCACTAGATGCAGCTACTTTTTGTTTGGAGTAAGGGCCTGTCAAAGATTTGATAAAAGTCACCCTTTTCCTTTAGATACCAAAAACGATCCTTCTATATGTGATATAAAGATAGAGCTGGGAATGAAGTTTGGTGATTCAGACAGAGAGATACAGGTCACTGCCACTCAAGCTAAGAGAGAGCTAAAGCCAATTTTAGGAGTAGATAGCCAATCTCTAGAGGGCACCTTCAAACACACAGGCAGTGTGAGATGCAGAGTAAAGGAGAGCAAATACCTCAGAGAAAAGAACACAAGGACATTGGTCTTGTGGGTGTAACCCTCTGACTGGCAGGGAAAAGGATGATCCCCATCTCTGAATTCATGGCACCCAGAACCAAAGCATTGCTGACAGGCCCAGGGTGTGACTGCATCCTGCCTGCTTAGTCCCCTTCTTGCCAGATGCCATCCACTTGGGCTATACAAGAATAAGGCAGTAGGAGCTTTAGTGCAAATGATTTCTTTTTTTCCCAAATTCTTTCTTTTTCCCCTATCAGTGAATTGTCCCCTCTTTCCATCTCCTATTCATTCCCTATCTCACTGTATGCAAACCACAATCCCCCTTTTCTTCTTTCTGCTTTATTTTCCTGAACACTCATTAACTACTCACAAAGGACCGTGCCTGGCAGATCGGAGCTGCAATTATCTCCTGGTTCTGACCCGTGTTCAGCGGTCAGAGATTAGCATCAGCAATAATAATGGAGTGTGAGATGCAGGCAGCTGCATGCTGGGGATTTGACAAGTGTCCAGACTGCTGGAGCCAACGTGAGGGGAAGGGAATCCACACAGGGGACTGTGTCCTCGGGAAGGTGGATGTGGACATTTCGGTTTTTCCAACACATCCTTCATGAGTATTCAGGAAATATGATCAGCTTGTCCTCTGGTATTCCAATTGTAAATCCTGTCCAACTCCCACTCATTCTGATGCACCCATGAACCTAATGGAGGCAGGAGGTCATTTCTGGTACAGCTACCCTCCTGACTTCAAACTTCATTACTTTTTTTTTCATTTTCAAATGCAAAACTCACCAAGAAAATAGAACCCTAAATCATACACCTTAGGGAGGAAGTAACTCCCAGACTACTGAAATAAAATGCCCTGCTTTTTCCCCACCCCCAGTAAAGAATAGGAAAGATATTTGACTTTCCTGACTTTCTGAATGCCTTCCCAGTGAGGGCCACCAAGCAACTTTCATGCTTTCTGTTCACACACTTGTCTGTTTAAAGCATCCATCCATCTCAGTCCACCAAACTGTAATCAAGATTCCACAACAGGCTTCAGTTGGGTCTCCTTCTCATATCTCCCAGCTTTTCAACAGCTTTGTTTTATAAAAACTGTGGCTTTGTTTGTATATGGGTTTATTATTGCTTGTTTTCAGTTACTGCAAGCAAGCTCTGACAAACAGGTAAGTCCTGTAATAAGCTTGGGAAAACAGTTAACTTTGGCTCGGTCTTATCTCCTCTCTCCCATCAATACTATTAGGGCTGCCTCTATGTCACATTCTTGGCTGAACCTTCAACACAGCAAGTCCAGGCTGTCCAAACTTTCCAGGCAACATTGGAATTTCCTTGTCACTTATCATCTTCTGGACACCACCTTTGTTTTTCCCTCCTTCACAGTAGAAAAATTGTAGACAAGATTCCTAAGTTCAGGGATATATGAGTTCAGGATAAAACTTAGTCTGTTTATCTATTTGGTAATATTATAAGCTTAGCTGATAGGCAGCAAAAAACCCCAACCAAGCAACTAGAAAAGCCCCACAAACATAACAAAAAATGATAGATACAAGTACAGCTATTAAGAGAATTGTATCTATGAACTTTGTTCATACCTGTTTCCAGTTAAGGTGCTTGATCCATTCCTGGCCTGATTTGAAATATCCAGACTTCTAGAAAACAGGGAGACAATTCTCATCAGTACAAACTTTTTTCAAAAGATGACTTCAAATTCATCCTGCTTCTGGTTATCTTAGAAATAACATGAGAACAGACCCTATCAGAGCATATCACTTTTCCCTGAATCTGGTATCTGCAGACACCTGGACATTTGAAAGTGCAGTGATAATGAAACAGAAGGAAAAAAAATTAATTGCAACTTTTGGAGCCTCAAAAGCTGTTCAGCTTGAGATTTGGAGAAAGTTCAAATTTGATTTGCATTGTAGCTGATTAACCTTGTTCATCCTAAAAATATCCCTTAATATATTTTCTGAGTTATAAGACATCTGAAAAAATGACAGAAAGAAAATGCTAGGAAACAATTGCTAGAGTTGATAAAATGTTTGTAGTTCAAGTGGCCTCACACCCACTTTTGTGGTTTAAATATAAATTTTAATTTTTTTGTTGTTGTTATTTTTTACTGGCACAAAAAATCTTTCAGCAATTAACCTTAGATTTCTATAAGCAAGTATTTACACCAGGAGCTGCTACCTGCTAGTTTCCCTTAAGAAAGAAGCAATATTATGTGTTAGATGACCAATTACAATAACAGATTGAGTGAAGATAGCAAGAGCCAGGCAGGGGAAAAAAAACTGAAGGGCGGGGGAGAGCAGTAAAGTAAAGCAGCAGCATTCCACATTTCTAAACACAGAATATGAGTTGAACAATGACAAGGTTGCAAGCAATTCCAATCTGCTCGTTCCAAAGGCAAAACAGGTTCAAGAAGACTCGTAGCAACATCCAGAGTTTTCACCTGGAGGACACCTGGTTCAGGCCAGCCATGGATAGAGTTTATCACATAAAACCTTTTTAGCAGCGATAGTGAAATCATTAATTGATCATTTATCACCTCCCTGGAAATGAATAAATTCTCACATCTGCTCTGACCAGGATTTTGTCACTGAAGGGACTAGGCAGATAACTCCAAACTTTCACATACATGCAACCTTCTAGTTCTATTAAGTTCAAGGCATGATTCTCCTGCTAAGTGGAAGTCTGAACTCCCACGAATTACTTATTCCCACTTAGTATGTGAACAGAAGACGTTGCTTTGCAGGGCTGTTGATCCAGCATGAAACTCACTCTGGAAAAGTGTTTTTAAAGAGAATATCTGCATGAGGGAGGGAAGAAGGTTGAGGAAATAAATCTCCTGGTACTTTTGTTCATTATTTAAAGCAACTGTTATTTTCGCTCTCATTTTTGCTTTCAGATTTTATATCTAAGAGACAAGATTTCTTCTACAAGGCGTCACTGGGGGAAACAGAGCATGCAATCTGTTTCAGAGAATGCTTTATTCCAGCATTTCAGGCAGGAGAAAGGTCCAGAGGAGATGAAAGAAGCAGCAACCAGGAACCTGAAGAGACTTTGAAATGCAGCTCTGGTCTTTGCTTGTTGAAACTTCACACAAACCATTTCTTTGGGTGCCTCTGTATGGCATAATAATGGCATCCCAGCCTGTGTCAAATAGTGCGGCCAGCAGGACCAGGGCAGGGATTGTCCCTCTCTACATGGCAATGGTGAGGCCACACCTCGAGTGCTGTGTCCAGTTCTGGGCCCCTCACTGCAAGAAGGACATTGAGGTGCTGGAGTGAGTCCAGAGAAGGGCAGCAGAGCTGGTGAAGGGTCTGGAGCACAATTCTGATGAGGAGCAGCTGAGGGAGTTGGGAGTGTTTACCCTGGAGAAAAGGAGGCTCAGGGGAGACCTTATCACTCTCTACATCTCCCTGAAAGGAGGTTATGGTGAGGTGTCAGCTGGCCTCCTCTCAGACAGCCAGTGACACGAGATGAGAGCAACTGTTCAAGAAATGACTGGATGTAGCATTTAGTGCCATGGTCTAGCTGACAAGGTGGTAGTTGGTGAAAGATTTAACTTGATGATCTTGGAGGTTTTTCCAACCTCAATTATTCTGGGCATACACCTTGTCTTGCCCTACTAAATACAGAATGCAAGGAAGGGAAAATTAGGAAGTAATGGGGTCTGTTAATGGGGTAAAATTTACCAGGGCTCTGCCTACCAAGCACCACTGCAGAAAGCCTTACTGAGCATCTGACCAATGCACTCAAGTCCCCTCATCTATGAAGTGGTCTTGTGGTTCATCACTACCTGCTCTGCTCTCTCAGGACTCACCAGGTTGCAAAATACAAAATTAATGAAGCTGCAATTCTTGACTGTATCCCTCAGTTTCTTCCAGAAGCTAACAGTCATTTTCCTCAGGGGGCTTTAGGTCATGCTGAGTACAACTGTCTTTACTAAAAAAACAGTCTTGGCTCAGATCTGACCTTAAGACTCCAGAGTCAGCCCTTATGATACTTGATGCACTCCCATAACTGAACTTCGCAACTTCTTCTGTCCCTAGTGTCCTAACAATGAACCAAACAAATACCTGTATCAACATGCTACCTGGTTCATTTCCTTTTTTAAGACCAGCAGTTTGCAAAGGGTGACTCACACATTGTAGACAAGGCCATCAGATAAATACAGTGTGCATAATAACCTGGTATGCCTCTACGAGACCGGGAAAAACCAGTATATCATAGGATTTCAGGCAGGGAGTACAGCATCAGCAAGCTGGAGGGGAGAACATTATTAACGAAGCACTTTCTCTGAGCTACTTGATAACTTTGAATGAGGTAAGCTGAGTCCAGAGGATATGTTAACTTTGTGCATACACAGAATGGGCAAGCCTTGTGACTGTTAATGGCTTTATTAAATCATTTCTCTCAGTGAGTGTGTCTGTAATAAAGGATTGCTGCAGCTACCCTCATTTTTTAAGCTGCTTTGAGTTTTGCACATGGAAAGTATTAAGTGCTGGCATTACATCTGTAAAATTAAGGCCCTAAAAAGGTCAAAGTCATCAGCTTAATTTTTGCAAAGAGGATTGAGCAACACTGGGATCTCAGGGTATCTGATTAGTTATACCTTACAGCTTTTTTTCTGTTGTCTGCGCTACTGTACTTTGTTTTCTCTCCCAAAGGTTTGTGGAGGCTTTAAGTTAATTTTGTGGTAGCATAAGGTACCAGACTGCTAAACTGCAAGATTAAAAGGATCCTGCATGTTTAGATCTGCAAGGAATATCACTACCAGCTACTCTATCCATTATCCCATCTCCCTTTCCCACACTCCCTTGCTACCCTAAAATAACCTCAGCAATTAAACTGAGAAAGGACTCACAGAAGGAAGAAAAACTGCAATCTCTGTGTTCCATTCTGTCCGAGCCCTCTCTAGGCTCACTGCCCAACAGGAAGGCTATTTATAACAAATTTTTTTCAGGAGGAGGATGAAGAGCTCTGCTATATCTCATCTACCCATCTGATGGGCAACTAATCAGCCACAAAATCATAATGATTTTCAGATGTGAAGCAGGTCAGAAGCCAGAGGTGAAAAGCATTAAACTTCCTGCCAATTTACATACATGTCGTCACCTGAGCTTGAGCTGTGGAGGGTAACAAGTCACATCCTCCAAAGTGAGTGTGAACAACGAAAAACATGAACCCAACAGTCTGCTTGGATCATCAGCTCTCTTGCCCCAAGCCATAGATGGCTTGGACTGGAAAGGACCTTAAAGACCTCTTATTTCCACCATCCCTACCATGGGCAGGGACACCTTCCACTAAATCAGATTGCCCAAACTTTGTTTGAAGGAAGCAAAGATGTTCTGGTTGACATAGAGAGGAGACAACATCCACTTCAGCACACTGCCACCCCATCCTCAGAGGAGAAAGCAAACAGTCAGCAAGGCCCTTTTGGTGTGTTACAATTGCAATACCAATAACTTTTTCAGAGCTTGCTAATCCTAAACTCTTCAAGATTTCTATGGACTCCATCACCTTGGAAAATCCCAGATTCATTTGGTCATTACAGAGATTCCTTCTGTTATTTATCACATGGAAAAACATTGCTCTGCAGCACCATCAATCCAGCCTGAAATTCAATGTGCTGAAAAAAAGGAAAATCTGCATGGTGAAAAACAAAGGCAAAACCAAAAACCTCACAAAGACAGTTGATACCAGAGAAAGTAAAGATATGGTTGTTCTATTTCAAGGCAAGGCAAAAGGGGTGTTCGTAGTGGGCAGAGGAGGGGAGAAAAAAACCTGTGGGGGAACTGGTTCTACCAAAAGTATTCAAAGGTAGGTTTCAGAACAAAATGAAAAAAGGTCAAGTAAGATAAAGAATGCCTCTAAATAACTCTTCAAAGGTGTTTTGGGCTCTCTCCACATGCAGGTGGAAACCACTCAGATCTGATTTACATGGGTTTAGATTTTCCTTCCCCTGCCAGCAGGAGGACTGGGAATGTACAGAGCCCTCTATTTTGGTACCAAAATTTACCAGAAAGCATGTTTTCAACAACCAGGAGGGCCATATAACCAGTCCATCCAACTTCACACACCTTTTAGCAGTGTTGAACATCTCTCCTGGGGCCCACTGGCTCTCTTTCTTCAAATCCAGTTTCAAAGTACATTTCTTCTTGAAGTTTCTTAAGAAGGTAAAGTCTTTCCTCTTAAGCAATTGTGACAAAAATAGCCTGATATGGAAAATTCCCACCCACACATAAACATTTAAGAGCTATTCTAATGTATATCACACTTTTCAGAGAGAAGGAAGAGTAATCATTTGTTCTTTTCACCTATCATACTGCTGGCTCCGCAGGCCTCTGCAGAAAGATTTTTCTATCCATGGCTGATTTTTCTATCCATGGCTGAGAGGGGAAGGGAAGGCCCCCTAGATGCTGCCCCCTAGAAGATAACTGTCCTTTGACAAGGACAGCTACAGCAACATTTCACAGGGTGGCTCAGGGATTCAGACCTAGGCATCTGAACTGCAGATGTTCAAAGTCATGGTAGATGAAGGTCAGTCTCTGTCGCCCATGAGATATGTTGCCAGCTTGCAAAAAGACCCCAAAACAACAATAAAACACCCTCAAAAACATAACAACAAAAAACCCCCAAAACAACCCCATGGTCTCAGGAACAAAGTTCATTTGATGAACTCAATTTCATTGACACCCATATTATGGGTTTTTTTGATCCTACAGCAGCACTGTTGCTACAAATTATCTTGAGTTAGACCAAAGGCTTAATTTTCCTCCTCAGGAAACTGTGCTTGCTGACATTGACTAAAAAAAAAAAAAAAAAGAAAAAGAAAAAAAATCCCTATTTTGCACTAATCTGAGAGAAGTTAGTAGGCTTAAGGATTACTTTGCACATCTTTACCCAGCATGTAAAATACTGTACATGCTATCCCTGCCACAGAGCAAACAACAAAAAATTAAAGGAAACTTAAGTAACAAGAAGGATCTTGTGGAAAGTTGGAGAATCTCAACAATTTCTAATACATTCGGCGAACTTCATTTAAGAGAAAAAGGAATCAGTGACCTGCAACTCACCTATACTTGTCTCTTCTCTTGCTGTGACTTCAGGCTGATGATACTGTGGAATTCTATTTTAGTGATCTTCCCTTGAAGGGATCATTTGACTCAAAAGATCAAACCTGCTTCCCTACTAAAAAATAGCCTCTGCGTGGGGACAGACGTCTTTGCCCTGTTGATGTAACAACAGTTGGATCAGATTGGAGGTAACTTATTTAAATACTTTTGAAAAAGAGGAATATGACATCTCATATATGTAAGATGCTAATTAAAGTAATTTAGAACCTGACTGACCCGTAATCATATTAAAATACTTAGAGCAGAACCAAATTGTCCCTGCAAAAAAGGGGATTTTGCATACAATTCATGAGGAGGACAGAGGAGAGTTGAGAGAAGCTCCCCATTGTGCAGATGTTTTCCTGAAATGATCCAAACAGGTATAGCTGGATGGCATAAAATCTGACAGGGGAATTTAGCTGTACAGGGACTTCACCTGTCTGCATACTCCACTGGACAGGGGATTTCACATGGTGAGCATCCCCCTCACTTACCATGTCACAAAATGACTGTCAAATGACTATGGGCAACTAACAGGGATTTGTCTTCTGAACATCCATCTATTGTTTATAGAACCATCTACTTCTCAGTTATTGATTGAGCTCCACAGCTTCATATCACCCATCCTCCTAGAAAAAAGTCCCTTCACAGCAGCTCTGGGCATGCACTGATCTCCATCTTTCAGAAGCCACAAAAGGCCGTGCCTGTTGTCTTTGTTTAGGGCAAATTTGGGAAAAAAACCTGTGGATGGAGTCCCTCTAGAAAACGAATCCAAACTGCCCCTTCCCCCAGCTGGTTTGGGACAGGAAAAAATATTTCCTTGGAGGAAAGTGGAAAAAAGTTGTTTATTTAACAGCCAAAGCACTCCCCAACACAACAAATGAACAACACTAAACAACAAAACCTCTCACTGCCCTGCAGAGATGCCAAATTCAGAAAGTCTCTCCCGTGGCTGTAGCTCGGCTCAGTTGCTGTCGGTCCCTCAGGGCTGGGAAAGGCCGGGCCCAGGCCAGGCCCGGTGGGACACAGGTGGGAGCTCCTGGTGCCCTTTTGGGTGTTTAGTCCAGAGAAGGTTCAAACAGTTCCAAGAAAAAGGAAAAATAACCCACAGTATGGAGAACTTGTCTGCCTCAGCCAGCCAAAAACTAACAAAGAGCAAAGGAGAGCTCTCTTCTGCTGTCCATACTGCTGACAACAGAGGCTGTGTGAAGGAAAGCTGAAAACTCTTTATGTTTTGAAAACAACTGCCTCAGACATTCCACCATGTCTCCTTCACTCTTAGATCCAGTCTTAAAGGTACAAAACTTATTTCTGAGCTAAACAGATGAATGGGGATACAATTCAGCATCAACCCAGGACACCTGTGCTGGTGCAATCTGCACTCTTAGACAGGGGACACCAGGCTACAGTCTCTGTTTCAGTACTGGCCAGAAGCACACATGCTTTTAACTACACGTCAAAATATGCTTAAACAGAGGCTCTGAAGAGGACGGGCATGGTGCCTCTTCTGTTTCAAGGCAGCTAAACATCAGTTTATAGGGGAAGCAGGACTTGAACCAGGCTCTCTCAAACCCTAAGATGACGTACTAAACGCAGGGCTGTTTTTTCCTCTACTGCTTACTTCAGTTTCTACTTGTGCTGTTGCTATTCTAGTTACAGAGAAGGAAAAACAGTACCTGAAAATTTGCATCTGCATCAACATCAACCCAGCCTCCTTCTAGGGATCCATGTGCCCATATTCTTCATTTATCTTCATTTCACACTGTCGTTCCTGCCAGCTACATTGTCTCTGCCAAAAAGCTTTTGGAAAGAGGAAGTGTCATGAGAACCACTGCAATTATAGATCCAAACCTACACCAGCTGGGTCAGTGCAGCCACTTCAAAAACTTTTTGGGGCTAGGACCACGTGTTCATATACATACATCTCTATTTTTGTGCATGCCTTTTCTTTACTTCTCTTCATCAAGCAAAAGCCACCACGCTCTGGAAATTTACAACAGTTTGTGCCACCAAACTCTAGATCTTTGCAGAAGTACGATGTTTGCAGCAGACTGAAAACAAGCTCGCTGTGTAAATGCTGACTTTGTGGCATGGGTGCATTTTGGAGCAGTGAACTCTGTGCAGGGAGACCATACAAAGCAATCCTCAGTAAGCCTGTGAAATTGCACTGATGGGTAACACATATAAATGTGGTGGATAAGGTACAGGGGATCCTGGTGAGCTGTAGGAAGAGTTGAGCTTTGATAGAGCATTGTCACGGGGATGGCTGTAAGCAGTCACTTAACTTGGGGTTTCAGCTGTTCCTTTCAAGGAGACCCAGCTTAAAAAATAAACTATCCCCAAACTGTGTGTGTTTGCCTCCACTGCCTGCACAAGATGAACAGTACAGTTTAACTTTCAATCTACCACCCTCTTCCTCTCCATATGATCCCACTGACTGCTGCTCCAGGGTGGCAGAAAGGGCAGCTTAAAGGGTGAGAAATGCCTAAAACCCTCATGCCTTGTCCATACACAAGGACAGTCAAACAGCCCTGTGAAGACACAACTCTTTTTTCTCTCTTGCCTATGCCTATAGATGCCTCACCATGAGGACAAGGGGTGCAACAGGAAATGCAATAGGGACAGTTCACAACCTGAGCAGAGGCCAAATGGAGCCAGTGAGGCAGAAGCAAAAGGGTGGGGGAAACAGGCCATGACTACTCCAGGGTCAGCCTCTTCCCCAAACCATTCCACATCACCTAAGCAGTGAACAGACCTTGAGCTGGTTATGGTCTGCTGACCTGGAACATCTCAGGGGCATTCTTCTGTAGCCTGCTCTTGTGTGTATCCTGACTTTTTATAGCATTATGCAGGCTTGCTGTGCAAAATCCTCCTGGATTCCATCATAAAATAGAAATTCAGTTATGAAAAAAAACCACTCCAATTCTTTCAAAAAGAGACAGAGCTTGATTTATGGCTTTGTGTCTTTCCAGTGCTAGCTCAGTTGGGAGTTTCAGGATTTCTGCAAGGAGAAGGTTGTTTTGAAGCCTCCTGAACTTTTCTAAGACAGAAGGTGGTCTGAATATAAGGCTTATTTTATTTTTTCTTTTTTCTCTCTCTTTTATTTGGTGCACTCTGCGACAATCCCCCAGTGAGACATTTGCTAGCCAGCAGAAGCAGAGATTCAGTCTCTGCTTCAGTGCAGGATACAAAAGCAGTATGTAGCTGCTTAGGGGGCCAGGGCAGGGCAGGTTGGGTGGACCTGTCACAGCAAAAGCAATTTGTCAGGCATGCAATGGCTTAAGGGTGCAGCAGCCTCACCTTTGCAATAGCCTGTCCCCTCTAAGTATACCCTGGGAGATGAGCTGTGCAGACTGCAAGGCTGGACCTAGACCTGGGCTGTACTGGCAGGACACAGACACTCCAAGGCAGGTAAAGCAGTATTAGAGCTCTGGCAGAGCACAAGAACTTCTTGGAGGCTGGTTTGCCCACCCATGCCAGCCACTGGACTCTCCCGCTATGTGAAAGGCTGGACCAAGTTTCCGGAGCACTTGAAAACATCCAAATCCTTTCTCCCACACATTCAACACTATGAGTTATTTTCACAGCTGTTTTTTTGGTTTTTCCCTATTACTCCTCCGCCTTTTTTGTTCCACTTCTCCAAGACCTCTTGGTGCACACTTGGAGGAGAAAGGCTTCTGTGCTTGGTGTTGCCTTCCCTTCCAACACAGCTACCTCCCTCATATGCTGCTAACCATGAGGAACCCTCCCACACAAGCAGCTTTCCTCAGGATACCCAGGCATTACAGTAGGAGGTATCTGCACAGAGTACATACCAAGGCAGCAATAGCTGTCCTTGTGAGCATGCTGTCCTTACACTCACACTGCCCAGCCCATCTCAGCCTCTGTGCAACATCCACACAGGTGGTCATTCCCATCATTCTTCTAGAAACTTTGACTAATGGGACAACAGGTAGATGTGCCTGTTATTGTCCCCTCATTCCCACAACCTTCCCTCTCTCTGTCCCTGCCAGGCATAGGTGATGTGTGGTGGTATCAGATGACTACTTCATATCCTCATGAGTCAAACCTTAGTACCCCTTAATATTTGCTCCCAGCATGTAAGTGGTCCCTTATGTTGTTTCCTTCTGTGACCTCAACATCCGAATCCTGTTCCCCTTGGTTGCTTTACTTGCAGGAATGATACCATCTGGGAAGATAATACCCTCTAGCAGCTCAGTACATGTGGTCACTCTGATTCCTTCCACCAAAAACCCCCCAGAATGCAGAACAAGGTGCCATGAGTAACCCACACTTTCGGCTAACACAAAAGCCTTTAACAACAGCTTTTTTAAAACTTCAGGCTAATCCTATTAACTCCTAGCTGCAGGTGCAAAGGGGTTGATACCTCCGGTCCTGTGCCTCCCACAGGTACAGAGATGCTCCTGGGGCGCTCATGCCCGCACAGACAAGCACACAAACATTCTCCAGCACACAGACCTGTGCACACACTCACTCCACGCAGCACTCACCCGCAGTTCTGCTCAGTGTTTTGCTGGGAGAGATAAGCTGCACATTTGTTGTTGTGGTGCAAAGAGAAAGCAGAGCTCTGGGTCTCCATCAGAGGCAGGCACTGGCTTTTCAGAGGAAGGCTTCAATTCGTGACTGCGATTTTATCTCCCGCGTCCGTTTGTCGTTAGCATCAATTGCCGGTTTGGTGGCATACCGATAGCATGATGTGATCTCTGTTGTCTCTCTCCTTTCCTCTGGGGTTAGACATTGCTTTTTCTCATTACCTTTTTGCTGAAAAGCGTTTATCATGGCAGATAATCTGAGAGAAAGCTGCTTCTTGAAATCATTTGTCTTTTAGCCATAGGAGTAGGAAGTGTCTCACAGTTTCAGTCTCCCCTGTCATTTAAGAGAGTTATTCTTCTTTCTTATACTTCTGTACTTCAGGATTGGCTGTTCAGCTCTAAGTTGTAGCCTGTGTCTTATGTAGCCAAAGAAAACCCAATCGCACTTGGCATAAGAATTTTGGGCATAAGAGAATCAATATAGAGGGTCAAATTCCTTAGCTCTGGCCTGTTGTACTAAATCTGCCTTCACGTGGAAGGTTTGATGCTGGCAGCTGCAGGTGCCCTCAGTCCCAAGAGTGGGTGTCTGCTCATTCAGCAGCATGGTTAAGGGAGCAGGCAGAACCTTACAGAAGATAACACTGCTTTCACTCAGATTTCAGTTTTGAATCTCCAGTGCTTTGAGAGGACAAAACTGGCTGGCTCAAATAAAGTGCCGTGAAGTACTGCAGCTTTTTCTGTGTGTTGGTGGGAAGCAGGAAAGGAAAACAACTCTGTTCTATAGGTAATTTTACAGGTGTCATCTTGTCATGCAGAGAAAAACTCTGAGATTAAGATTTTGTTTTTAATCTGTTGTGAAACCTGAAGATATTTTTCCACTGTAAGCTGTTGACAACAAATTGAAACTTTTGTTCTTTCCTCCATGGAATGGAAATTCCAATTCAGAATGTTGATGTTTTTGAACAAAGCAAAGCTTTTTGATAATCTCAAAATCAAAGTATTTAGTTTTAAAGAAGTAGCATGAAACATTGCATTTGAAATTGTTACAACAAACCAAAAGTCCCCCTAACACAGCTACCTACAGGAATTGCTTCCTGGCCTGATTATGGCTCCAGGAACACAGTGAGACATGGGACTCACATAGACCCTGCTTTAAGCTGATCAGACAAAACTCATTGCATTGCCATTGCCTTTTGGGTTTACAGGTGCTCATTTGTACCTAGTGCAGAGTGGAAGAGTTGGGAAGGCAGTCTGTGAAAGTGATGTGCCCTGTGGAAACACAGGCAGAAATCTGTTCAGAACAAATCTGCATTTTATCCTGGGGGGAAGAAAGGCGTTTGTGAGGAACATTTTCACACAGGTCTCGTATGCATGGCACTGAGAGAGAAGAGGAACAGGAGGAGTATCTCCTGCAGATACACCATTGTACCATCTTGCTGTTGCTGCAGTGACACACGTACTTTGGTGCCTTTTAAAACCAGCCCCACTCTGTGCCCACGCATGGCAGAGTGAACCCACACCACACCTCTCGTGCAGGGCTCTGCAGGCAGCCCCTGCTTCTACCTGCACCTGTCAGTGAGAGCTCACACTGCCATAGCACAAACCCACACACAGGAGCCTCAAGGATTCTGATGTGGAAGGCAAGAGCAGGAGTAACACACTCTCTTAGCCTAATATTCATACACAGTCTTGCACACACCCATGCTAAGGTGCATGCAGGACTTGCAACGCATTTCTCTGTGTTTTCTCAAATTTCCCTAGGACCAGACATGCTTACTCATTGGTTTAATCCCAAACACACATAGTGTTCAGCCCTGCCACTCACAAATCATCCTGTCTCCCTTGGGAGAGTAGATCTGGCAGCCCTGTCTCCACTGAGACAGAGGCTGCAGTTGGTGCCAACAAGAAGAGAAATCCCGCCAAAATCTTGAGAACAGCCCTGGGCTCATTCACATTTTCATCTGTTCCTGAGGGAAAAGAATAATAATAATAAAAAAACCCAAACCAGCTGTGAATTTATTGACTCTCCCTTAAGAATCTCGGTGCAGTAAATTCCACCTTCATGGCGCTGACTAATTATGCATTTATTTAACTCTGTTGCTGTGGTTTTTTTAATGATTCTCTGCTGTTGTTTGAAGTTCACTGTCTATTATTTGCTATAAAAACCTCTGTCATATTTTTGCCTCATTATTCCTAACAAACAGTGCATTTTCTGCCACCCTCCCCTCTCTCCCTCTCTTCCCTGCTCTGCCTTGCTCCCTGCCACCCTCACCTCTCCGACTAGCACTCCCTGAGTTTCAAAGACCAGCTGTTAGCATTTTGTCAACGGAGTGCTTTTGAGAAACTTCTGTCACGGGCTCCAGCGCAGCAGGGGCTGCTGAATAAAATATCAGCCCTTCAAAAGGGAATTAAGGCAGGGGAAAAAAGCAGCAGGGAGAACAAGGAGGGGAGAGGCCGGCTCTGCGGTCCCCTCCCACCCGGCAGTTTGAAAGAGGGACCCCTTTGGTGTCACTCCGAGACAAATGCCTGGGACAGATGTGGTGTCCAGCTACTCAGTGAGAACGGCCTTTGGAATGAGAAAGAGAAGTGAAATACTCTTCCGAGGGAAGAGATAGTGGCACACTTAGTTCAGTGATATTGAACTCGAGTATCATCCACTCCCAGCTACAACTTGCAGGATCTGACTCCACTCCCTGACTTCCTTACACTTGCTCAAGCTTCGCTATTGAAGTGTTTCTTCCAGCCCAAAAAACAGCTTTAAGACTTGCTAATATTATTTTCAGGTGAAACACAAATTTTCCCAAACCAAGTGAAAAAAAGGGAAGTGGATTAATACACTTGGTTTCCACTGATAATTTTCAAATCAGTGAACACTACTCATTCCCATCTCCAGAAAGGAGATTTGGGCAATTACAGGCCCATCAGCCTTATCTTGATTTCTGGGAAAGTGATGGAACAAATGCTTCTGGAAACCATTTCCAAATATATTAAGGAGAAAAAAGAGAGTAATTGGGAGTAGTCAGCACAGATTTATGAAATAGACAGCATGCCTGGCCAACCTGTCACCCTTCACGATGAAATGACCTTTAGAAAGAAGGGCAGGGACTTGATAATTCTGTGGCACAGGAATGACCTGGACAGTTGTGAAGAGAGGACTCAGCAAATTTTTTACCTCAGAAGATACAGTACTGGAGGAATGGCTGGTGCACCAGAAGGCTGTGCTGCCACTCAGAGGGACTGTGCCAGGCGAAAGAATAGGGATGACAGGAATCTCAAGAAGTTCGAAGTGAAGCACAGAGTCCTGCACCCAGGAAAGAAAACCTCATGATCCATTATGTGCTGGGGTTCAACTGCTTTGAAAGCCACTCCACAAAAGAGGCTTTTGGAGATCTTTTGCATAAATAATTGACAAGGAGCCGTTAGTGTGTGTGTGGCAGTCAGCAGCCTCTTGTGAAGAAAAACATTGACAGCAGGTCAAGGGTGGTGATCCGTCCCCTTTCCTCAGCACTGAAAGTACAGAGTTTGGGGTGCTGTGTCCTGGTCTGGGCTCCCCAATGCAAAAGTGATATAGACATACTGGAATGAGTTCAGCAGTGAGTATCTATTATCAAGGACATGGAGCATAAGACACACAAGAGGCCAACAGAGTTGGGATTGTCTTGCCTTGATTAAAAATGGCCTAGGGTGAATCTCACCAATATAAATACCTGATGGCAGGCAACAAAGACACAGTCAGACTCTAGTTAGTGGTGTCAATGAAAGAGCAATAGATACAGGGTGGAAACTGAAATACAGGAAATTCCCTTCAAATATAAGGAAAACAAAATTTTGTTGGTTTTTTTTTTTTTTTTTTTTACTTTGGAGGTAGTCAAACACTGGAATAAGTTGCATGGAGAGGCTGTGGGGTCTTTAGCCTGGAAGCTAGTCTGATCCCTTCAGGACACAGTCATAAGCAATGTATTCTATTTGATATTCAGTAGAGGAGTTAGACTAGACAAGTTCCTTCGAGCCTTAACAATTCTGTGACTGGAGATTCTCTGATCACTGGGCACACTTCAGATGGATTTCAGAATAGTCTGACAGGAACCAGGAATCCAGAGGTGTTCATTTAACCTAAAAATGGGGTGTCTCAACAAATTCTGGATGATTCCAAGTAGAATAAATCATCAAAACTCATGCCTTTAACCACAGTTTGCCATTGAACATTTTGTAGCAGATAAATGACCCAGCTTGCTCTGCTTATGTTCAGCCATTATGCTGCATCTCTATCTGGAAGAAGAAATGTTGGCTCACATGGAACCCTTGGCCAGTGCAGTTCTCTAGCCACAGGGAGGGATGTCTACATTTGCTGCTTCTCTTTTTCAGGTACATTGCAAATACCCCACACCACAGGATGCCTTCTGCCTAATCAAGGAAACCAGCTGGCAAATGAAGACATCTCATCATTGTGCAGTTTTCTGCCATCCATTGTGAAATTTTAGCTTAGGTAGTTAATAAGGTGACTTAACCAGGCCTGTGCTCTCCAGCTTTCCAAATATCTAGACTACTAGTGCAAATATCCTTTCTTCATATCTTTGACCAAGCTATACATATTTAAATCCATCCTTGTAAATAAAGCTTTGATTACATTCTTGCTCTGCACACCATGCAACCTGCCAAATATTTTGGAAATCAGTTGTCCAAACGGCAATGTTGCATTTTAAAAGTGGTTGCACTGGAGCTCTGTGAGGAGGATGTTCCTCCCACCTCCATGCCATGATGCTTTCACACTTGAAGCACCCAAGTGGAGGAATAAATCTTGGATTTATCCTTTGTTTAGCAGCTCCCATGGATGTTTACAGCATCACCAGCTGCTGCTTTTCTTTTCCTTGGCCAAAATAAATGCTTGTTTTGGATGGGATAAGTAAACTTTATATATATAAACCTGTTTCATGCACCTATTCCTGTGTATGTGCATATCTTCCTCCTATTTTTGAAAACCAGTCACTTGGAGCAGGACATGTCCTGAACTTATGTCCAGGTCACCTGGGTGTACTAGATAAAAAGCACTTTCAAATTTCACCATTGTCACTTTGATGCATTAAAAGCATAATAACATACTTTGAAACAATTTGTTAGAATTCTAACAATTTTTTTCAGAACTTTAAATGCAAAACAAATATTTTCACAAAGAACCAAAGAATGTGATCCTCCTCTAAAACCACTGAAATTTTTATCCATGTCTCTCAAAAGACCAGTATTTTTTTTTTTATTTTAAAGAGAAAAGCATGGACCTTTTTGCAGACCTGATCCTGTATTCAGCCTTAATCAATTTCAATGACTTGTATTTACTCATTTTCTCTAATAATCTGGCTTCTCATCAGTGAGTTTATACTAACTTTTCCATCATATTTGGTGCTCTCAAATTGTTATTTGAGGTACCACACCTGGTTTGGTAACACCCTTTCTTAAGACAGAGAGCCATTAACTACAGCTATTCCAGTGGAGAACAGGTGTGACTGCAATGCTGGAAAATATAACAATGAATAAAGATCAAGGGTGGGGCTCATTCAACAGCAAGTAACCAGGCAAGATATCATATAAAACTTCATTAAACAACTGAATTATTGTTTGTTATGTATGTCTGTGGTAAACCAAGCAAGAACCTCCAGGATATAATTGCACCTTCTCCTGGTCCTTCAGGTCCTTCCCATTACTTCTTTATTTATACCAGTTTTGGCCCATCTATTAATTCTCTTTTGTCCCTTTCAGTTATGCTGCCTTTTATGCACCTTTATTTATTTATCCCATTCTAATGTAAGAAATGCTTATTATTAAACATCCTCTTTCCAATCTCCCCTAGTTCCCTCAAAACAGCCAGGAAAGTGCACAGTGAGGACATTAACAGGCAAGTGCCATGTTAAGGGCTAGATTGAGACTTTCCCAGAAAGCAGTGAGGAACGAGTTCCGTGGACAGCAAAGAAATCAAAAAAGCAATCTAAAGGGTCTCTCTCCTACTATTAATAATCTGCAACATATCAGGGGCCAAAGGCATTTTGACACCATTGCTTCTGATTTACTAACAAACACCAGAGCTGAAGTGCTGCACAGGGTATTTCCCTTCAAAGAGGGCCAGCTAAAGCAAGCCTGTGAATATCAAACTGTGAGATATGCCATTGTCACCCAAGTAGCTGGATGGATGTGCAATGAATTCAGGCATAAAGTTCTGCTCCTGGACCAAGCAGACAGGATGGACACAGAGCATTAGCCCACATGGCTCTGTAGCTAGATTTACAGACCTGCTCTCTGTGAAGAGATGAGCTAAAAAATTGGGAGGTGAAGCTGGATTTGGGACAGGTAAATAAACAGGAAGCTGCATTTCTGCCTTAAAGAGATAAGCCTGGCACTAGGGGACATATAAACATCTAGGCAATCCACACCACTGTGAATGGATCTTTTTGATGCAGAGCTTTAACATCCTGATGGGAAACACAGGAGTGAAAATACCATATGTTACCTCTGCCTATGGTCTAACAGTACATTTCAGCTTGGTCCTTGAAGCTGTGGTATAAACTGTTTCAGGGGGAAATCTGAAATAGGTGATTTTGAGAATAAGGTTTATTACCAGTGGTGCCCAATTTACCCCATCAGAATCTATACCACTTCTGGCATGAACATATCCACAGTGCCCACAAAGGGAAAGAGCCTCAAAATTGCTACTCTAATGACTACACTTAAATTGCTGATCAGGTTGGGATTCAGAAAGCTAAAATTTCAATTCCAAAACATAGCCTGAGGCCACAGCTTGTCTGAAGCACAGGTTTGACAGAAGGGGCTCTCATAGTGCTACACTGACTAATGAGATTAAAGGGTTTTCATTAAATCAGTTGTAGTTATAAGGCTCTCCCCTTATTGCACTTGCATCTTAAAAAGGTAAGTGCTACTGTATGATTTGATGCATTTGACTGGGAAAAGATTAGCAGCTAGTTTGAAGTTTTCCATTCAAAGTAACCCAGTATCAAAAGCCTCACTTGAGCCCCAAGAGTTTGGGTGCGATACTGTTTTGAATTTTAGTATTTGGACGGGGACAGAGATCTTTCTTTCTGGTTTCTGATCAAAGTATTTTTCAAATGAAAAGAGCCCATATTTACAGTTTTTACACGTCTATCTATGAAGACATTTAATTTAGAAATGTAACTATCCAAAATTACACTAGCAGTGATAATCAAGAGTTCCAAGGCATAGCAGGTCATGGACAGGGATCTGGTAACAAAAGTTGATAGAGGGCAACTGAAGCAAACCCCTCACTGACCAGTCAAATGCTGGTTTCCCCCATTTCTGCTATGCTACATTTTCATTATGTCTGAGAGTTCGTCTACTGCCTGTCAGTAGTCCACCACTGGCAAAATTAATTCTGAAATTTCATGATGGATTTTATGATAGAATTCTAAACAAAACACTTAGTGCAAGGGAAAAAGTCCCTTGACTAGTGGCTAACATAGAGAAAATCAGAGGATGCAAATGCAGACCTCAGAGCTCAGTCAGTTAGTCCCATCTCAAATCTGTATCTTCATTTCTCCATTGCACCAGAAGGAGGTAAATTAGCTGTGCACATTAATAAAAAAGCTTCCACATGTTGAAAAAGCAGGAGGAAGACCAGGAAGCATTTTATTAACGTACACATGCACATTTGCCCGGCTGTATTTCCTCAGGCGGGAGGAGGACCCTGTGGCATCCCCACCACATGAAGATAAGGCCCTGGAATGGGAAAGAAAGCATGGCAGCTGCAGCCTGTCTACACATCTCACACAGGAGCTACTCACATTAGCAGCAGATGATAGCTTTTACACTGCAATCTCTGCCTACTGGAGCATTTGTGAGACATTAGAATGCAGCAAGATGTACATGGAGAAGGCTTAATGTTACATTTGAAAGTGCCAGGATCTCCTCAGGCAATCATATCAGCAACTGAATATTATCACTATACATTCAGGGAACAACAGTACGTACCTTTTGCCACAGTCCCCCATGGCCACAGTTTTGGCTGTAGCTGCCAGTCAGAAACCACTCAGACTGTGACTACCAGCAATTGTAACCTTACCACCATCCTCCTTTACCCCACCCACCCTTGGGAAGCTACAATCCAGATTTTATGATTGCCTGGGGAGCAGGGCAACAGATTTATACCAGTCTCTAAGAGCCCAAGTTTTGAAAGAGTAATAAGATGTTTTCCTGAGCATCCTGAGCAAATTTCACAGTACATGGCTGCTACAATTAGCACAACATTAAAATAGAATATGGAAGTATTTGGAAAAATACTTATTATGTCCTAGAAGAGCACGCTAGGATTCCGAGTTAGTGATCCAGTAGAGCAGCTCTGCTCCCTGCTCAGCATGGCAAGAAGATCCCTGAAACCTATTTAGCTCCTGGTGATTGCTGTACGAAGGATAACCAAAGCAAAGATCCATGAGACTTCATTTTCCACAGCAGGAGTTGGAAATCACCTCAAGAAAAGCCAGAGTCAATATTGGATGCTGCAGATAAAAGTTAGCCAGGATACTCCTAGAAATCATTTTACAAAAGAGAAAACTACCACCTCTGTGTCCTGCAGATTTTTTTTTGTTGTCTCAGCATTACCCTCTCTCTGTTCACAGGAAAAAGGTTGCCCACATTACCTCCATATTCACTGGAGCAAGAGTGTGTCTGTGATATATACCATGTTCCCAGCCCTCACATAACCACAGAGGAAAGTAAGTTTCACCACCTCTACTGCCTGGGCCATACCTTTCCTTCTGACCAGAATATTTCTTAAGCATTACTCCAAACACCTCTGTGCAGCCACTCAGTATTTCCATTGAACTACTATGGCCTTTTGGCTACTGCCCAGTTTTTCTGGGAAAACAGACTTTATTGCATCTCAGAGTGAAAGACTGACCAAGTCAAAGGAGAAAGGAAAGGCAGGAAAATAATCTTCAGATTCTTCGAAACATACAACCACTCCTTTTGGAATGATAACAGAAAGCAAGCCATTGACAGCAGAGGTTAGAGAGAAGGAAAGCATATTTCAGAGTAGAGATTTATTAAGACCTGTCTTTTCTTTAACTGCAGCTGTACACAAGATTGACGTATCCTGTAAGCTACCTTTGATAAAGTCCCTAGACTTGCTGCAGGAATGCAAGGAAGGCCATTTCATCTGCAGTGCATTTACAACTGTAGTTTAAAGGATTTTCTACTTTCATATCCCAGCCTCAGTTGCTAGATGTTTCCCAGGTCAGTGTTTTACTAAATTAGAGTTTGTCAGCTGGTAACTGCAGTGCACTACTAGTGCCACTTCCTAAAAACTCCTCCAAAATAAAAAAAAAAAACAACAAACTAACAGAGGGTAGAGTTCAGAAAGTAGATGGCTCTTGAACCCTGACCCTGAATGGGAGACTTACAGGTAAGTTTGATGTACACTGATCCTGGAGACAAGCAGAAAGATGGGCAGAGACACTAAATTCTGGTCATGTCTCCAGTAGTGGCACCCCAGAGGACAGTCTTGGCACCACAGCCACTCTACAGTCCCTACCCAGTGAACACAACTCGCACACAGAAAGGAATAAATGAGGAGCTGCTGCAGGAAGGTCCCAAAGCCACTACTCATTTTTCTTGAATGGCAGTTTTGATTTAGAAATTAAGCATATCTTCTCTTGAGGTCAAATGAAGTAGTCATAATCTGATTAATCATTGATAGATCATTTAGAAGTAGGGCCAGGAAGCCCCTCCTATCCTTTCCTTAAGGAAATGGAGACAGCCCAACCTTGGCTATTTCTGAAGATCCTTATCCAATTATTTAAAAAGTAAGAATGATTCTAATGCCTTCTTGAGGAATCTATTCGATTAAATGGTCTGCCCTTACTTCATACTCTCCTCACCCACACAGAAGGTAAGTCACTTAACATTGCCCCCTCTACCAAGTCCTCAGCAAAGCAGCCCTCTCCTATTTTCATTTCTGTTTTTTAGTGAAGATAGCCTCTCAGAGGAAGCATAATGCCTTTTTTTCCTAAAACCCTTTCCTCCAAAGCTGAAGGCTGAACAAGATCTCCAAGGTCTCCAAGGTTGAACAAGATGCTCCCACTAAAGTCTCCTTAGAAGTACTCCCCTCTTTCCCTACATTCAAAGACTGTTTCTCCCCTCTCCCATTTCTTTTCCTTTGGACATGGAGTAAGACTCTTGCCTTTTGCAGATCATTTAATCCAACAAGACTTCCTTAGAACTGCTGCTGAGATCACCATCCCCCATTTGTATTCACACATTTGATTTCTCATTCCTAAGGGCAAATCTCTACACTTGTCTTGAATTCCATCTGGTTCATTTTGGACAGTATCTCCTCTTGATCAAAATCCTTTTGAATTCCAAATGACTCTTTCCTAGCCTTTGCAGTCAGTCTCAGCCAGCCAAAGCAGTGCTGGAGCCCAAAACCAGCAGGGAAGGAGCAGAGAAGGGTTGTGCTGCAGTGGAACTAGGGTCACTTGGCTGCAGGATGATCACACACAGTCGCCTTAGCTAGACACATTTGGTTTGACTTGTGACAGGAAAGGATCATGCTCACCTGCTAGCACATAAATAGGTACACATTTTACTGTTATTATTGGCAAGAGTTTCTGAATATTAGTGTTACTTTGTTTTCAAACTGAGGTTGGCCTTGTGTGAGAAACAGGACTTGCTTGGACTTTCCAAGTTGAAGCAAACACGTGGCCCAGAGGCTGCAAACAATTATAGGGTCTGTGTACACACATGCACACAGACACATGTCCCCTGCTCATACAAAAGTGCTGCTCAGCTGCCTTCAAAGAACAGATAGCAAAAACAAAACAAAAACAAAAAAGCATTGCTCTTTTTTTTTTCCCCTGACTGCTTCCTACTCAGGAGCTGTGAGATCTCATATTTTCCAACTCCCCTTTAGCAGTTCTGGGACCTGCCTTTTCTCTGTCACATTTCTTTAAGTGTCTGTAGTATATTCCATGCCTTTATGATGACACAGGGAACAGTTAAAACTCAACTGCACCTAGTAAGTACCTTGACTTATACATTAGAAAATAACACTAGCTACAAGCATAACACTGTCCTGCTATCCTGCCTCTGACTCCAAGTTCCAGGTTAGTACCTGCAGCTTTTCCACTTTTCAGTGCTTGTTTCAAAGCTACATTTTGAGCTAATCTCCCAAGAACTAGGCTTGGACAGGTAAGGAAAGGTGAAATAAAAGAAAGAGTTTAATTCTCTCTCAAAACAAAATCCTACTTCATAAAAATTGTGTCCTATCTTATAAGCAAGGGTCAATATTCAAAGTGTGCAAATAGGCTCCATGCTGAGTCTTAAATTCATCAGATACGAGTAAATGGTATCGTGCCCTCAAGACAGTGGACTTAACCAAGCCTCAGAAGAAATACTTAATGATCACAGCAGGCAAGACTTTTCTCCTTGTCCTGACCAAAGAACAGGTTGGTGGTAAGAGACTGGAGCCCTTTCTGCTTATATTCATGAATATTAAATTAATAGACCAGCAAGGATCTTAGGCTGTCAGAGCAGATGAGGGTTAGAGTCTCTGTAGAATGAAAATGCACTTAAAATATGTATGAGAGGAGGAGCTTTGAAACATGGGGGAAGAGAGGAGGGAGACTACAGAATTAGGGCAAGAAAAATCTAAGTACAGGAGAGGCAGGAAGAGAAAAACACCAGATTTTCTTCTTCATATTCATACAGATCAGATGAATAAACTTTGTTTACAAAATCGTCATGACCTCTAAAAATGTTCTAAGCTCTTTAACAAACTTCACATTCAAGGTAGCAAGAGCAATTCAAAGAGCTTTGTCAATTCAGAGATGGGGATCCAGGTGCCACAAGTATCAGAACTAAAACCATTGCTTCAGATAATCCAGAATCAAAGCTCTGCTTAAGCAATACTTGCCTCCAGAGCAATATAAGCCACTACAAGAACTGGTAAGAGAAGCCTCCTGGTGAAATCCAAAACTGCAACAAGAGACAGAGGATCCTTTCTCTGCTCCTCAGGATGGTACTGCTGTTACAAACATTGGTTATTCTCTCTCAAGGTCAACCCTTTGCAAATATTCACTGTGAAGTCAGTATTAAGGCAGACACCTTGCCATGGGAGGTGTCCTAGTTCTGGGTGGGACCCAGATGTTATTCAACCATAAAAGCTCCAGAAAACTCAGAGAAACTTCCTGGGTGGCTAGTACAAACACACAGATATATAGATAACCTTCAGCTTTTGACACTCTTCAACTTCAAAAATCCCTGCACAGTCTAAGGTGGTAGTCTAAACTTCAAGGCACAAGGTATTTGAAATCACACTTTCACTACAGCAAACAGCCTTGGTGCCTCCCATTTTTTGGAGTAATGACTCCAAAAAAAATAAAAGCAAGCTTTTCCCTCTCAGGTCAGTGAGGTATGCAGGATTTCATTGCATCTGCGACACAGGCTGATGCACTACAGTGAAAGTAAACCTAGGAGGAAAGAAGCAGAAGGAACTGAAGTGAATCCACATGGGCTATTAGCCCCACATTAACACTTAAATAGAGCACTATTTCATTATTTGCCAAAGTTCAGATGAGCCCGAACCTTTAGTAGATAACTCAGGAGTAACTAAAATGTGGTGGTTTTAGCCCTAGAAAACAATGACATGAAAACAGCAATGTCTGGATCAATAGAGAAAAATTAAATGACAGTCTTAAAGAACCAATTTTAAAATCAGGATCTACCTGAGGCTGTTTTCAACCCAGAGCTCCACAGAATTTCTGCAGAGGAGTTTGTGGTATCTCAATGATATCATAAAAGTGACACAAAAGCAGAGCTTAAGCCTACAGCACTGCCAATAACCTCACTCTCCTAAAAAAAAACAAAACCCAGAAGTGTTACTACAGAAATATCAGATGGATTCTACCAAACACTATCAGTTTCTGGTTTAGAACCAGAGCAGCTGGTCTGATGTGGGCCAAACTAGGCCCACAACTACCAGTCCATTAAGAGCCTGCTGCAGGGTAGAATACACCAAAGAAAAGTGCTAGCAATTAAGCACTTTTCAGAAGAAACTTGTAGAGAAAAGGGTTTGTCAAGTCACCTGTATTTTTTACATCCCCAGAAGGACAGGATCATCTATGCTTAATACCTCTCCTGCACAAGTTTTCCAATAAATTATCTGAAAATGCTACACTGTACAATCGTCCCAATATTTTGGCTTGTCACATCACTATCTGCCACTAGCTGATCCTCATATCCTGTGCTCTACAGCCTTCTGCACAGGAAAAAAAGTGAAAAAAAAAGCATTGCAGAAGTGTCAAAAAGGCATGACTTCAGAAGGAAATTCAAACCCCCTCATGAGCATCCATCCCTGCATGTGTAGGGACTCAGGAAGGCTGTAGGAAGAAAGATGAAAGGGGACACTTTCATGACAATCTCACTAAAGGAGACCAAGGCACACAAGGAAAATATTTCATTCCCATTTAAGTTAAGAAGTAGAGCTGAAAAAGATACAGCTGCAGTTGATTCTACTGCATTCCTTTTACTCATTTGATTTCTTTTATCTTAAATATCCAAAAATTGCATAAAGCTATCTTAGTGTCTTTCTCAAGGGAGACTCATCATATTTTATATGATTTGCCCCATCCTAGATTACCTTGAATATAAGAAATAAGATTTTATAGAAAAACCTTCGTAATTTCCTTCCTATCTGAATATGGTTCCACCAGGAGAGAGTGGGAATTGTCACTGAACAAAGGCATTCTTTTGGTTGGTTGGTCCGCAGCTCTCACAATGCCTCCTGGTCAGATGAAACAAGTCCGGGTTAGTGGTGGTACATTCACCCCTGTAGAGGCCACACAGAAGTGAGCATCAGGGGTACTCTAGATTGTTATAGAAGGACAGCAGGCAGTCCTTGTAAGTTATAACTTGAGAGTTGTCATCTGCCCCCTCCTCATACCTCCTTTTGGTCAGGAAGAAGGAGAGTAGAGCCAGCTCTGGCTTCCTTCTTCCTCAAGGACCTGCTTTACACAAATGCCCCTCCCCTGCAGACAGCTTTGTGTTTACTTCTACTTCTGGTCAACAAGTAATCACGCTACATTCCCACAGAAGGCTTCAAGGGAAGGAAGGTTAATGACTGCAGCTCTTTGGGGCAGACATGGAGTTCTATCAGGAGAACTTACACAGCACAAGACTAGGGGTTAAACCAGCACCTGTAGCCAACAACACACCGAGTCTGCCAAGTCTGATAAAGCAACCTCTTGCTCATCATCCCCGAAGTCTGCAGGTGCTGCCAGCGCTCAGTACTGAATGGTGAGGTGATATCAGGAAGTTGTCTCATTTAATGACATCCAGCATTGCCTTATGGCAAAGGGAAACCCAGAGGTCTCCTGCCTGGGCTGCTTCATTACAGAGTCAACACGAAGGGGATACCTCAGCTGCTTATCTGATCTTTCCTGAAATGGCCACAGCCTGCAGATGACTTAAGTACAGGGGGTTTTTTTTGGGGATTTTCTGAAAATCAACAGTTGGTTCTATTACTTTCCCAATTTAGAGACTTGAAATTACTCGATGGAGTGGGAAGAGCAGAGTGCTTTCTTGCACAGTTTGAATCACTAGATATTATGTTTAATACTGCCTCTGTCCCAGGAGGATATTGAATCAGGTACTTCCTGAATCAACATGAAATTCACAGGAAAGGAGGGCTCTGCATTTCAAATCCTAGCTGCAAGCCTGCTTAGGGCAGAAGGGGAAAGAACGTATGAATAGCTGAAGTTTTTTTTCATTAGAAGACATGCCTTTTAGGAATTAATTCTGAAGGCTTTGTTTGTTTTCTTTCTTAAATTAGTCCCTCACAGCATTTGCAATTTGTTACAGATTGTTCTAGTTGACATGGCACAGGGTAAGCTCAGAAGCCTAAGTGCCCCCACCCACCTTCATTTATAACACTAAGAAGGTACCTTTCTCCATCAGAACTTTCCCCTTGCAGGAGCCATCAAAGCCATCTCTTCAATTTAGGAGTTGGCAGCTTTTCTCTGAGGCAGTACCTTGTCTTCACACACCAAGAATCACACTGAAGATAGTCAGTCACGCTGCTACCATGCTGATCTCCACTTCTCAGAGGAGGAAGCAGCAATTCTGCTCTTCCAGAACAGGGAGCACAGGAAAAGCTAGAATTACTCACTACAAGTATTTGTGCTGATCAGGGAGCTGCCAAACACTTTTTATTGCTGCCATCAATTCCATTCCTCCAGGACAGGGGTACGCATAGCTCTTTTGGCTCCCAGTGATCACAGCTGGTTTCTATGCCCTCATTCTGGGCTATTGAGTTCTTATCTTCAGAGAAACAGTGAGGTACTTAACAACAGCTGAGACCACCTTTTATTTTATTTTATTTTATTTTATTTTTTTGGATTCTCAGGAGTCACAATGTCCAGGAAACATTATATAATAACATTCATCATGTTTCTAAGGGGGAAAAATAATGACACAGCCAAAGCCATCATTCCATGTTTTATAGGCTTTCATTTTCAATGTAAATGAGACAGGAGCTAAACTGTGACTAACCAACGCAGTCAGCCAAAAGGTTAAGAGCCAGACCCATCAAAGAGCCCCTTACCACCTGTTTTTTCCATACCTTAAAGGGTCAGGTTTGATGTGTGTCTCCTTTTGATCCAAGTGCTCTGGGAAGATGCAACGGGTGCTTACAAAACTGCCCAAGCAACTCCTGTGCCACCTCGCCTCGATCACCTACCCTCTCCATCCCAAGGCTCAGAGGATGGCAAAGCACCACAAACCATTCCAGTCAGCATTGCCAAACACTGCCATCCAGCCATCCACAATGGATTCATAGCATTTGAGATAGTTAACAAGTGAGGAAGAGGTTATAATTTTCTCTAGCTTAAAACGCAGGAAAGATGAAAAACACTTTGATAGAGGTTTGAAGCTTTGCTTCAGTTCCAGAAGCTGCCACCTCTCCTTTCGATCTCACAGTCTAATACCTAACAAGTCATGTGTTATGTCACACCAGGCAGTGGCAGGAGGTCTTTTAGCTCAAGGAAACGTCAACCTTCTAGGTCAATTAACACGTAGGAAGGGGAGCAGCAGCTACTGCAGTCCTGTGGCTGCTGAGATCAGACCACCAGCAGCATCAGGCAAAGAATGGGGCTTCTCTAGAACATTGAGGCAGGGAAGTTGCAGTTGAAGTGCCTCAGGCTCCCAGGTGATGGCTACTGGCCAACAGCCAAGTTATCCAGCCTCCCAGCCATTTCCAATGGGAGCACATGTAAAGCCACTTGTAATAATCTCTTTAGAAAGAAATTACTGTTTTTCACTGAGGTTTTTTGCAGTCAGCTGACTCTAGGCAGAGAGCAGGTCCTTTGCCATCGACTTCAGGTCGATGCATTCAGGTTTTAGCATTTCTACCACATGAGCTCAGAAGAGACAGCTGCAGGAGAATCCCAAAGCCTGCACATACAAATCCTGGGCAGACAAACAGGAAGGATGGTTTTGGAAGCTTGTGCTTGTCCCAAACCTTTCTTCCTTTCACCTGGAAAGGTCACAAGCTGCTGCCCCCTGTCATGACAGCTTTAACAGCTCTCACAACGTACTCAGAAACTAAACTCTGTGGTGAGGGTGAGAGTTTTCAGGAGGGCTTTCACAAACAAACTTAAGATCATATGGATCTGTATATCTTTCCTGGACTGGAAAGAGGTCATTTTTCTGACCTCCATGTTTCAGTTGGGTTTACTGCTGAAGCCTCTGTAAGATAGAAACTTGTTACAAACCTTCACTTACCCACAAAGGACACAGAGGCTTAGTTTAGTGAGCTAGCACACTGCACCAGAGCCCAAAGCTCCTTGTATTTACTCCTCCCTCCAGCCACACAGCAATCACAGGCACTTTCTTTATAAGCTTTAGCTCATCCATTTCTAAGGCTGGTTCAATGACCTCTGGAGTAACTGGGTGAGCGATAACCAGCTTTTATTCTTAGCTGCTAATGTGATGTACAACCCAACAATTGTCCTTCTCTTAGGAGAAGGATCAGGCCTTTGGAGCAGGTAGGATCAGGTCTTAGAGAAGCTTACAGCAATCAGAAGATTAGCTGCTTTAACCAGAGAGGGGCTGTTTACTGACATGAAGCCTGAATGCAGCTCTGCTGTGGGTACAGAGAACTCATGGACCTTGCAGAAGGAGCCAGACACTTCACAGCTTTCCCCATGTGCATCACAGGTTCAGCCTTCCTCTTACAGAAAGCATTATGAGACTTGTTGCACTAGAGAAACAGAAAGAACAACAAGGGGAGGAAAAACCCTCAGCCCCTTGGGCCACAGCTTTAGCAAGCTACAGGCATCTCACTGGGACAGACAATTCACACTCAGGAGCCAGCAGCTTCTCTGTTACACTGACTTCACACCACTGCAAACTCCAGTGGATCAGGCCCCACAGGTAAGCAGCAGAAAGGACTAAGGGAGGTCAGTATAGAGCAGGAAAGCAAAATTCTCTCAATTTTACACTCGGTCACCCAGCGTTATCTAGAGACAAGGGGAAATCTCATTCCATGTAATTCACTTACCCACAGCACTCAGAAGGGAAATCATTGCAATGCTGTTTGTGAGAAGGGTGAGAGGCATGCTTTTCTAGCAGCAAAGGATACATGGTCCCACCATAGTCTAAAGTGATTAAGAGCCCCAAGGAGCAAAGAAAAGAAGCACCAGAGCATCCAAAACATACTGCCCTAAGGAGTCCCTCTCCACTTTACATCCTGATCTTACTGTCTATAACTTCATAAAAAAAATCCCACCTGCTTGCAGGAGAATGCTTTTGTACTCTTACTTGAACTGTAGTTGGACAGAACTAAGGACACTAGCCTTCAGGTAGGGCTAATACCTCCTCCATGGAGTAAGCAGAGAAAAAAATCTATTCTTACCTTGCAGACATTCCTCCCTGATAAAATTGTTAGCACCTGCTCCACATTTATCCATTTTAATTTGTTCCAAAATAAGTTCCCTAAATCCATCATTATTTCCTAAATAAAAATAAATGTATTGCAGAATGGAAATAGAGGAGGCAGCATCTGAAAAATACTCTCCAGTAGCATTACTGGGTAAAAATAATGTTAAATGTTATGCTCTCTTCTAAAAAAAAATAAATAGATGAATGTGTACAGAGGGAAGTGAAAAGTCTGAATCTCACAAAAGGCAAAATTTTTTATTGCCTGCTCACACAATGCTGAACAATAAAACATACTACTTGTCAAACAATGCAAATGCTTCCTACAATCTTATATGCATGTATGTGCAGCATTTTTAGGTTTCTGTGTAAACAGAACAATTTGTGATCACATTTCAAAAAGAACTTGCTGCAGCGTACATGTGAATACGTAGACACACAAAGCAAAATGCATAGGGAAATCATTCACAAGACACCTTCATCATAAGAATTTAGGAAGTAACTCCCCTATCACAGCCATTCAGGCAAATGTCTGCAGTTCCTCTGAGCCTCTGCAGCTCCAGGGTCAAAGGTGTGAACAGAAAGGGAGCAAGTTCCTGCACAGGGATTTTGGATGCTTTCACTTTGAGACACAGGCTTACCAAAACAGCAGTGGAGTGGAGATTAAAACTTTAAAAGCTCATCTGAACAGAAGAAAAGGCCCACACAAAAAAATGACCCAACTTAAACAGAAAAAGCCTGAGATAACACAAAAGCTTGAGGAAGGCACAGAAAGTAGAAGCAGAATAAGATCTCAGCCTGTAAATACTGCCTTCATGTCTAAGAAATTTGCTTTGCTTCTCCACCCCTCCCCATCCAATGGGTAACTGGTCTGTCTAGCTGGAGTGTTCTGCAGTAGCAAATCTGTGGTGGCCACACAAATACACACTCTCACCTCAGTTTCAGGACCTACAACAAGAAAGGTGCAAGCACAAAAAAGAGCTGCCACAGAGCATTTAGAGTCCAGTAAATGCATGGTGCAGCTTAACACACTGTGATTCATTTCTGTTAATTGACTTCATAGCCAGCTCAACTAGATGCAAGAATTAAGAGAGTGCTTGCTAAGACAGACAGCTTAGGAAATTTTCTTGTTTGTGGTACGCTTTGGGTTTCCAAGGCATCTCTCTGCCCACAGACCCACAGTCATTTCATGAGACAGAGCCAGGATGATGTCACAGAGGACACGTTTTGATGTCTTCAACCAAGATCTTTCTAGGGTTTTGTTTTTTTCTCTATTTCAATGTAAAATAGAAACATTTTAGATTGAAAGGGCATGGAAAAGTCAAAAAAATTGCTAGTCTAGTTATATTGTTTGAAGAAGGGAAATGCAGCAAATAAACAAATAACAGTTAGGGAAAAATGGGAACTGGGTTTAAAAACCCCACAACTTTCTAGATTTAGTTATCTGAGATACATCTTGTTTATTTCAATAGTTCATTTTGTGTCTGAATTGCTTGTCTTGTGTGAATAAAATCTTCACCTTGGGGATCTACTACTACAAATTTTTTGCGGAGTGAGTGGTATTTTCAAAACACCTTAACATTAACTCAGTTCTGTTTCCCCCTGAAGTCAAAAAAAAGGCATTTTATCATCAATGGCAATGAAAAGAAAATAAAACTGATCTAGAGTGCTTCACCTTCCTGCACATAATTTTCCTCTTCTGATGGTTTGTACCTGTGTGCATGCATGTACCAAAACCACTGAGATGCTTAGGAATTTGGGACATAAACCTAGCATAAAACTAGCATGCAGGTCCATATTTAAAATACACTTCAAGAAGAAAAAAAAAAAAAAAGAATTTTACATAAACCAAAAAGAAATGAAGAATTTTTTTTCAGAACAACAGAAAGTATCTCCATATAAAAAGCTAAAGTAACAATAGTCTGATCCAAAACAGACTAGTTGAGGATAACAGTAGAAAATTGTATCAGAAGACATCTAGCCTGAATCAAGGCAGACTTGCCCTCACATAAATTTCTAAGCTAGCTTTTTTTCACATGAGAGAATGAAACAAATACAGTTCTGTCCAGTTTGACAGTTGCATCTAAAGGAGTGACACAACATTTATTATCTGCAGTTACAATTCTGAATCACAAAACAAGCCATTGTAGTGTGCAGGAGCCTCAGAGTTGCTTTAAACTGTGCCAGCTGCTTGCAAAGGAGACACAATGCTCAGCAATACAAAATAAAGGAATATTATGAATTATGTCAAATTCTTATTGTATGTCTGAGCAAGCTAGTATGGAAAAGGAAAGTGATGTGTCCAACAGTCTAAATTAGGTCCCAGGTCCACAGTTTCTGCTTCCAGTAATGAGCAGGACATTTGGTCCTGTCAGACTTGAATGGACGGGCTGGTACTGGAGTACTAAGATTTTTAATTGCTGTGTTTGTGTGCCTGGCATGGTGGAGGAGAGGTGAGGGACAGGATAAAGCAGGTTACATGCTTGTGCCTGAGAAGAAGGAGCACGGTTTGGTTGCAGTGCATTCCTGCTCCAGTCCCCCATGGCTCTGCTTGTACAGAAAGCATTCCTGAGGGGGTATTTTCTTCTCACTGTAAGCTCTCATTAAGCTGTCTGAGCCCTGGGGGCTGTGGTGTGACAGAGAATTGCATTTGTCATCAACGTGGATGCAGGACAAGGAAAAGCCCCTGATGCTGTATCCACAGGAGTCTGAGGCAGCAGAGACCCAGCCCCACCATCCTGAGAGACCATTCTGTTAGCAGTGCCTCTGTGTCTGCAGCAGTGACCGAGTCAAGCCACAGCCCTGGCGCTTGTTTGACAGCGTGTCCTTGTGGTACAAGCTCTGCACTGGAATGGGGCACCTCCAAGGCAAAGGGAACGAGCTGCTCACACATCTCATCTTGCTCACTGGAGCTCCAAGCCCAGGAATGAGAGTGAGGAAAACCAAAGAGCATTTCCTGAATTCCCGAAAGGAAAATTCAAGCACCTTGGTGTCCAGTGAGCCATGGTCAGCAGTTGTCATGGGTTGCAGTGTAAAATATAATCAGGGGTGTGTTATTCTATTACCATCCATTAGAAATGGGATGAGGGGTAGTGATGTAATCTGTCAATAGGCCAGCTCATAAGAAACCATGAAGAGCAGTTTCCTTATCTCTTCCATGACCCATCCTCCCACCACCAACAGGGGGTCAGGCTGTATTCTGACTCTGTCAGTGATTTTCTTTTCCCTTATTGTATGTATTTTGTTTCCTTTTTGTTTTTTTTTACATTTTCCTAATAAATTGTATTTCTGACTTGGTTTGCTTTTCAAACCAGAACAGCAGTGCATAGCATTGGGATGTGCTGTTAGGTGGTAGGATAAAAGAGAGGGCTAAAGGGCCAAAGAGACACTTGCTGATGGGCATGTGTATGCTGTTAGGCCACTGCCTGTGTCTCTTCCTCCCTCTGATCATGCAATATTCAGTCAATTTCCTTTCCCCTTCTCTCTGTGGGGATGTTGGGCTATGCTGGCAGTAGCACATCCACCACTGCAGCCTGTCTCATGTTGAAGTGAGACAAAAATTGGGGTGACTGGGAAAAGCCCAAAAGTGAGATCATCCTTTATTTGAAGGACAAAGCATCATCTTCGGCTTTGGGACCCCTGGAGCATCCTTCCTCTCTGGCCTTGTGCCAGGGTCATCCCAAGGGCTTCTTCCCTGATATGTCACTCCAGCTGGGTGCAGATCATGGGTGTGCAAAGTTGCGCTGGTCATCTCTGCCAGCACTGTTGGAGTTGTTCAGAGTTTTCCTTCAGCTGCCTGAGGCTGTAGGCAGCAGTGGTATGAAAGGGCATAGATCTCAACTCATTGGTTCCACATCTTTAGAGAGAAAGGCAGAGAGAGCTTTTCCTCAGGACTGTCAACACATGTGCTTTATCCTCAGCACAGCAAAGGCAGGGGCCACTTGTTTTGCCATGGACCAATGCTATTGGAACTAGACTGATGTTTTTGCCTGGGGTCCCTGAGGCACAGTGAAAGTGCTGTATTTTCATTGCTTTCTTGTTTGGCATACTCATAGGCATTATTACAATGAGGTTTTAAAGCTCCTTTTGCAAAGCTATTTTTAACTGTGTGTGTGTGCATGCGTGTGTAGGCACACAAACTTAAACTTAGAGCTGCTCATCCTCTCCCATTTCCTCCTCCCCATGGCATCTGTTTTCCCTCTTACCAAGGCAGGAAGATATTAATTTTTTGCTCTGCTAGTCAGAAGATTAGAAATATTAAGATGTATGCAGCATAACATTGTTTATTTAGTTTGGTTTGGGTGGTTGTTTTTTTTTATCTGAAGGCCAAAGAGAACTTAATTTAATTGGTGGGAAGATAAAATAGGACTGCATTTACAAACAGGTTATCTTCCTACTGTCAACTCATCTCCCCTGCTCTGTCAATTGGTTGAATTTAATTGTTCCAGGCCTCCTAGTTTTATTAAGCTCTTCCTCTACTCTCATTCCTGAGCACCCTGCTTCTGCATAATATATTCTCTTTGCAGGTTACTGTAGGAAAGCCTTGAAGGAATGCATGATTAAAAAAGAAGACATCCTAAGCAAATCTAGAAAAGCCCAAAGCCAAACACTTGCATGTACTATACTAATATATTACTTAGAAGGTATAGCAGACTCTCCATCTGTGGCTATCATGTCTTAAGACTGGTTATTTTCCAAGAGCTGCATATAATTTTAAATGTTTGAGGGGAGAGGTGACAGAATTTAAGGCTGCCTATTACTAAATGTGGCTTATGGCTAGTTGAGATGGACCACAATTGTTCATTCTGGCTCTGCTTCAGTGATGCTGTGGATAGAAAAGTGTGGGCAAGACCTAAGCAGCTGGTTTTTCAGAAAAAAAAACAAAACCCAAACTTCTCTGGCATGACTATATGACAGCAATGCCAGAATCTCTTGTTATTCACAATTCCCTTGGATATTTGATACTGCATTGGTTTTGCATGGCCTGGTTTTGGTAGCTGGGGGTGCTGCAGGGGTTGTGAGAAGCTGCTGGAAGCTTCTTCCATGTCCAGCAAAGCAAATCCCTGGTTGCTCCAAAGATGGGCATGCCACTGGGCAAGGCTGGGTCAATCAAGAAATTGTGATAATGCCTTGTGATAACAGATTTGAGAAGAAAGAAAACCAAAAAGTTGTAATTGCAATTAGAGAAGAGTAGAGTGAGAACATGTGAGAACAACTCTGTAGACACCAAGGTCAGTGGAGAAGGAAGGGAGAGGAGGTGTTCCAGGCACTGGGGCTGGGTTTCCCCTGTAGTCCCAGGTGCAGACCTGCAGAGATCCACCTGTAGCCCATGGAGAAAACCCACACCAGAGTGTGTGGAGGAGGCTGTGACCCCAGGGACACCCATGGAAAGAGAAGCTCTGTTTGCAGGCTGGAGCAGCCTGTTCTTGAAGGACTGCACTCCATGGAAGAGTGACCCACACTGCAGCAATTTTGGAAGGATGGTTGCCTGTGGGATGGAGTCACATTGCAGCAGTTCACAGAGGGCTGCTGCTCCTGAGATGAAGCCACATCAGAGAGGTGTATTCCTCGGGAGGGACCCCACAGTGCAGCAGGGGAAGGACTCCTCTCCCTGAGCAGTGGGATGAAGCCATGGTGATGAATTGTCCATAACCCCCATTCCCTGTCTCCTTGTGCCACTGGGGGAGGAGGTAGAGCAGCAAAGGGAGGGAAGGGTGGGGCCAAAGTGCTTTTAAGGGCTTATTTTACTTCTCATCATCCCGCTCAGCTTTTGTTAGTAATAAATTCACTACATATCTCTAAGCTGGGCCTGTTTTGCCTGTGACTGTATTTAATGAGGGATCTCTCCTGGTCCTTATCTCAACCTATGAACCATTTGTTAAATTTTCTCTCCCCTGTCCAGATTCAGAGGGGAGTAAGTGAGCAGCTTTTGTGGGTGCGTGGCATCTAGTCAGCATCAACCCACAACAGATACAACCTGCCCTGTGGACTGAATTCTGTCCACTCCCTGCAGCAGAGCATGGCAGAGCAAAGCTGAACACATGCAGTGTGGAGGGAGGTTTTGCAGCCTGGCCCGACCTCTGTGTTGCAGCAGCCACAGGACAGCAATATGTGAGCTGGCAAATGTATGTCTAATTCAGGCACAGCTGTAGGAGCTACAGCCATATCTCGATTAAAATTAGATTAGCCTACCCTACATTAGGTAGGCTTCAGCCAACTCACATATGCTTCAGATAGCTATTTCCCCAGTCCCTCTCTAAGCCAGCACCACCACCATTAGCAGGTTTGTCAGCACTCTTAAAAGATTTTTCTACATTATTAATGACTGTACCCATGCTGTCCAAGGAAAGATGCAGCCTGGGCTGGCAAGTGATTACTTCAAGTCTTCAGAGGAAATATAATAACTCATCAAAGGACTTTCTAAGGCCTGGATGGGCTTATACATGCTAGTAAGGGAAACTGATACTTAGAGCTGTATTCTAAATATACTCACGTCATAGTATAAGGCAGAATAGCAGCACACTGGGACCTTTTATCTGCTGTCCTTTCTGTATTTGCATTTAAAAATAATCATACTAGTCTGCTTTTCGAAACTTCTTTGGGCACTGGAACACATCCATGATCATATAAGCAATTACAGCTTAAGCTGAGTCTAAACATTAGGGGCTGAGTTCACCACTCTGTGCTTCTTCTGATCAGTACAATCCTCATACTCAAAACTTGAAGCTCGAGCAGTTTGCCTGCCCCTTTCTCTTCTTCTGCTGTTCCTTTGCTACCACAAAGACAACAGATATTCACAAACAGGGTCTTACCTCACAGTCAGTAGTGGAAGTGATGTTGGGGCTGGTGACTGAGAAACATGGAAGCTGAAAAAATCCTGCGTCTTAGTGTATGTCAAATGTGATAGATAGAGCTTGAACTAGTCAAAGCAATTCTCAATAGTTCAGCAGTACTCTGCTTACGAGCATGCAATATCTTGATCTCCATCTCTCAAACTGAAATGAAGATGTATGTTCTAAGCCTCTCTGATCCACTTGACTCATCTTACCTAGGACTATCTACCACAAGAAATGTACCTGGAATCTGCCATGACAGCTAAATTCCTCTTTGTCTTCCTTTCATCTTTATCCTTCTCTTCCTAATTCAAATTTTCCTAAATGGGATTAGAGGAGTCTTGCCTAGATTCCCCTGGTGATTCAGCCATGTTGTAAGCATAATGCAGAGACCACTGAGTCAGCAGGAAATGAGAAGGAACAATTCACTTACCATCCCTGTCCCCTAATCCTTCTTTGCCTTTGAAGAAGCTACAACTCTCTCAAGAAATCTATTAAATGGCAGAGTCATTCTTTTCATTGTCAAAAAAAAAAAAAGGTTAAATTTAGCTCAGAGGTTAAATGGGGGGGTAAAGGAGGAATCATAGAATACATCCCTCCAAAACACAGCTACTTTTATCATGCAACTTCACCTTTGTTGTAATAAAGTGGCAATGTAGAACTATGAGAGAAAGATTTGTTCCCATCCTAGAGAAGTAGAAGACTTTGGAACATCACAGTATGGAGGTACAGAAGCCAATCCTCTCTCACTGCACACACCATAATAGATAAACAACTTTTTCTCCAGGTCAAATGACACCCTAAACACAGATACAGCATTTGCCTCCACAGCAGCAAGAGGAGTCAGTCATAATGATGGAGTAGGGGCAGAGAGAAAGAGGAAGAAGTCTCATATGAGAGAGAGAGTGAGAGAGAGAGAGAGAAAGTCTCAGGTACAGTCTTAAGATGTGGGAGTGCTCAACCATCACTAATGGGGGCATAGACACTGTTCATGCCTCCCTCTACCTCTGTAATTGTATTCTTCACCCATTACAGTTGTCTAAGCTGCTCTAGAGCCTGCTTCCTCTGGTGGTTAGTCATTCTCCTCCCATTTTCTACCTATTTTTATTCATGGCCAGTTTATACCCATTTGCTCTTGTGCCAACATTGTCTTTTAGCTTAAACAGCTCTTCTTCCTCCTTGACGTTTATCCCCTTAAGGTGTTCATAGAGAATAATCATATCACTTCTCAGCCTTTGTTTTGTTAGACAAGTAGAACACTGTAGTCTCCTCACATATGACAGGTTCTCCATTCTCCTGGATGGCCCCACGGCCTTCTTCAGCAGCCTTCTTGTTCTGCTCCTGCTGCAGCTCAGCCAGACACGTGACTGACTGGTGCTCAAGATGATGTTCCAGATAATGCCTCAGCAAAGCCTCAAACAATGATATTAAAAATTCCCTGTCTGTCTCACAAACACCCATCCTAAGATTGCATTTGCTTGTTTCTCACCTGAATCCCAGAGGTGGCTCATAGTTGTACTAGCTGATCACAGGATGAATAACATCTCGGTCCTTTCTCCCTACTGTCATTTGCAATTTATAGAATTTATGAATTTACTTATTCTGGCGCATAGAAGAAATTCTCATGTTAATCCCAAGAATGTAACCTTTTACTCTGCACTGTACAATTTCATTCTATTTCTATTACCTTCAAGGTCAACCAATGCTTCCTTCACAATCTCACTTCTGTCTTGAGAGTGTCTCAGTTTTGTCCCATCAGCTAATTACATTAGCACACTCCTTACTTGCAAGTTTATTCCTAATCCCTGTCTTTTCCAGATTTAGGCAGTAATTTCCCACGTAGGGTATCACCTTCCTAAAGTCCAAAATAAACTAGATTTGACACAGCTTTTTTTATCTCTAGAAAGCTGATTCCCCTCCTCAAAGAAAGTATCTGGTTAGTTTATAATGGTTCCATTTTGACAAACCTGGACTCTATTCAGCGCACTTACCTCTCTGTCTGTAATTATTTTTACCTTCAAAACTTTGTTGTTTTTAGAACAGGTCTACATAGATAAAGACAGCTGCACAGTGTTAAGAGGGAGAACAATCAAAAAAACACCAAATAACTGAAAACAAACCAAAAAACAGTTTCAAGATATCTCAGGGTGTTATTCTCTTTCTTTTTTTTTTTNCCTTTTTCTGGCTATTGTTCCACCTCTCCTCCCCATCCTCTCAAATCCGAGAAATTCTCATTGTCATTCAACTCAGATGAGTAACTTCCCCTTCGTCTCCAAATTATACTATACATTGTTAGCCTGATACTGCTGCAAAACCTCATGAGTTCCACAAAGGGACCCTTAGACACGTACACATTGCTCATCAAGAGGGCTGCTGGAGAAGGCCAGCTTTGAGTGGTGGGCGTTGATGGTTTGGAACAGGCGGAGGGGGCTGGGTTATCTGCACATGGCAGATATTTCCATCTCCGTTGAAAAAGTGGGAACCCACACGCTTCATATGAGCCAGGAGCGTTTTCGCACAAATAATGACTTGCATTAATAATGCTGTCGGCCCCCAAGTGCTGGTGGCCTCTTTCCAGGTGCTAGTGGCTGAATTCAAAAGGGCTGATTCACATAAGGCTTGGAAAACAAAAATAAAAATCAAGAGGCTTATCAGAAGCTTAACCAACCCTTTTTAGCAGCCTCATTAAGTTGGCCAAAGGAAAATGTTTAAAATCCTAGCCACCAGCAGAAACATGTAAAATCAGCTGGACAACACAGGGGTGAACAGGCACCAAGCACCAAAAGTATGTACCCTGGTGGGGAGCAACAGGATGAAAGCGCTTAGCCCTAAAACTACTGCTCCCATACATGAATTAATTAAACAAATCCTACCTTCCAGATCTGCATCACCCAGTGGTGAACACTCACCATTGTGAGGCCATGCTCTCCTGGGCATTGAGAACTTAGAGGTAGACACTCAGTGTGCACTCTAGACTCCTGTGTGTCCTACCAGCACATTTGTCCTCACTGCCATCCCAAAGATCCCAAGGGATTCTACACCAGAAGAGGTGACTTATGAAAAATGATCCTGCTCACCTGAAAACTACACCTTCTTTTTAATATATCCTGATTTCTTTGATTATGTGATCATACTGTCTGTCTGTAAGTCTCTTCTAATAGTCACTGCGTCTCTTGGCCAGTTTTAACCCAGTCTGACAGAGGAGTCCAGAATACATTATTAAGCTCTGAACTGTTTTGTGGAAAAAGCCAGACAGGTAGAAGTTTAGTTTCACAGACATTTTGGGTATATCATCCATCCCAGAAGAAGTAGATGATTTACATTTTTAGATGAGAGAATAAAACAAAATTCAAGAGATGGCAGTAAGAATTTTTGGGCAAGTGTGAATCTCTGAATGAACCCCAAGTCATTACTTCTGCCCTTTTATACCCATCTATAGGCATAGTTCTCTGTTGGATGCTAGAGGATAAGAAAGATAGGAACTACATGACAACCATTAAATTTTCTTTAACAAGCCCTCATAAAAGAGGTGCACTGGTTTATCCCAGATTTTGCTGTTGAGACACTGGATGGGAAAGCACCAAAGAAGTTGTCTCAAGTTTGATCCTCCAGACTACAATCTTCATGACAAAGACTTCTGTCTTGATCTGACCTAAAGCTGGCTTTTACCTTTCAGCTACAGTTTCTGTCCTCTGCACAGCCAGGAGGTGCTTGAGAGACTTTATTATTGGAAGGAAGGGAAGGTGCGGGAAGGTGCGGGAAGGTGCGGGAAGGGAAGGTGCGGGAAGGGAAGGTGCGGGAAGGGAAGGGAAGGGAAG
>VZTB01009267.1:665030-701223 GCA_013397245.1 Thryothorus ludovicianus
GCAAGGGAAGGGAAGGGAAGGGAAGGGAAGGGAAGGGAAGGGAAGGGATTGATAAAAATCACATTTAAGTTCAGGAGCTAGTTAACATCTTGGTAAAAGGAAAAGCCTCCTTAAAGGCTTCACATCTATACCCTGCAATGCTTACAGGAAATATCCTTGAGGTTTTTCTCTGCTGAAATAGCGCAGTACTTTCCAGAGCAGCTCTGACATTTCTAAATATTTGTTCACGCTAGAATATACATTGCTTTAATGCTGGAAAAAAAACCAGAACAGTCCCTTAAGGCACAGTCATTTCTATTTGCATACAAGCAATAGTCCAGTTTGACTAAGCAACACAGCTTTCCAGCACTTTTACGTTAGTGTGACCGCATCCACACTAAGGGTGGCTGATAAAACAACATAAAATCATTTTCCTAAATGAACAATTAAAAATGGACACAAAATTTGCATAAAGATAGCAAGCTAGGGAGAGATGAAATCCTCGTCCCCTTTGGCTTATCTTTGTACAGCAAGAAAATGAAAATTGGTGCTAATGCTTCTACAGTTCTATGGGCATGTGAAATGGTGTTACCAAAAAGACGGATATCAGTGTTTATATTATGGCACAAAAGTTAAAAAATAACATTGTAGTTTCAGGTGTAGTGAAAAGTAAAAGGTCGACATGAGAGGCAAGGTAGAGAGGCACTCATTAGAGTGAAGTTGGATTCTGTCTCTACCCTGACAATTTCCTTCTTTATTCAAAGTGATTGTTTCTGCCTCTCATTTGCATAAGCACTTTGCTCATTAGCAGGCTGTAAAAGGAAAAATGAGATGGGGGTGGGGAGAAGGAATGGGCCACTGATAGAATGAAAAATGTTTTAAAACAGGGAAGCAATATGGTCACGTCAACACCAGGCTGATAAGAGTTGAGGTCAGTGAAGGCCATGGCACCTTGTTGTTGAAATCAGTCAGAAAAAGGATATTGAGCTGATGTTCATTCCTCACTCTTCCATTTACACAACTATCTCCCCTCTCCAGTTCTTCTCCCCTCTTCTGCTCTCTCCCACCACTTTCTCTCTATGTTGCTGGCTCTTTTAAGCCAGAGCTGTTTGGGCCAATTCTACTCTCATCCCAGATGGTTTCCATACACTGAGTCCATTTTCATCTCCCCCGGCAGGAAAAGAACCAGACTTCCACATTTATTGGTATCTGTCCTTGAGGGACAAACCCACAGCTGGTGTAGAGTGGAGCTGAGGATATACACCCCCAAATCATCCCCTGGAGGAGACACAGAAGAGGCAGCTTGGTCTGGAACAGCCGCTCTGCCGTGGTGTGCGTTAAGATTTGCGCTGGATTTGTGACAACTGTGGCAAGCACACCCACGGGGGCGGAAGACAACAGAAGCTTCTGCCTGATGCTGCAGGCAGGACACATGGACAGATCACACTCTCAGCCAGTGGATATTGGCTCATGTCACTGGCTTGAGACAACATCTGGCTTCCTCACTCTTGCTCCTTCCCACTGGCTCACTCCTATTACAAGGACAGTTTGCTGCTGACATGGCATTGGCCCAGAAAATAACTCCATTTTCAGAGCTGGCCAGACTCAGACTGAACAGCAAGGAAGCAGTAGAAGGAAAGGAAAACAAAAGAATAGGAATAAAGAGAGAGACACAGTGAAGCACTATGTAGTGCTATGCATAATGAGACTGAAGGGAACATCACAAGACCATAGTCCTTTCTTTCATAGTCCTTGCCTTTCCTTCTGATCATAACCATTCTCACCATATTTGTCAGACCATGCCCTTATGGTGGTGGAGACTGCATCCTCCCTACCTGATAGGCTCCAGGGAGTCTCTGCCCTTGCCAATGGAGAATCTATCCCAGTAAATATCTCTTGTAATGAAAGTCTGATTATTTTTGTCCTCGTAAACAGGACAACAATAAGATGGTTGCCTTTGGTTTTACAACATCTATTACCATTTTGGAGCCTATTTTCCTTCCTTCATTGGCAGGAAGGAAAGGAATTAAAGGAAAAGGTTGTTAACTGTAGCACAGACAGGACTCAGTCATATTTTGTCATGTAAGAGCAACGGACAGCAAATGTTTGAGACAGGAACACACACTAATATATTATTCGTATTAGACTAATGGAAAAAAAAGTGAGTACCTTAAAATCCTGTGCTCTCTTTCCTCTGCTTCCTATGTATTTGGGGTCCATTATTCTGCTGCCAGTAACACAATTTAGGTGAAGGCTCTTGGCCAGCAGTCTTCTAGTCAGTATAGGAATGAAAAAGAAACCCTCTCCAACCAACATTAGTGTCCACAGAAGGTGTATCTGCTAGAGACCAGCAAAAGTATCCAGTACAGAGTGAGTGACTTTCAAACTGCATGAATGGAGGCTTCTTGTCACTCTTAGAAACAAGCCATTTCAATGTATGAGTTTGGAAAGAATCAAGGGAACATGGCCCCATCTTCATGGCTGACTCTCCATTAGGCTAAGCACAGCAATGACAGTTCTTACCTCTATGAACTTTACATGCTTGACCAAAATTTAATTGGTTTAGTGGTCAGTATGATCACAGAGTCATTCAGTTTGCAAAAGACCTCTGATATCGTAAAGTCCAACCACTAACCCAGCACTGCCTAGTCCACCGCAAAAACCGTGTCCCTAAGTGTCATATCTACATGGCTTTTAAATACCTCTAAGGATTGTGATTCTCCCATTTCCCCAACAGCCTGTTCCAATAGTGATCTTTTCTGTGAAGAAATTTTTCCTAATATCCAATCCAATCTGAAGCTTATAAAATACCATGGCTTTTGGTGTAAGGACATTTTGGTGATGTGCAAAGTAAAGCATGCATTTGTCAGATCTCTTTGGAGACCCAGCGACCCTCTAACTTTTAGTTCTCATGGTCTTGGAACCAATGTCCACATTGCTTAATTCAGCCAAGCTCCACTGCACTCAATGAAGTTATATTACTCACATGCCAAATACAAACAAACCCACAAACCTCCACTCAATGCTGGAGAACCAAAGCCATATAATTACTGAAAAATAAGACAGAAGAATATAATCCCACAGTAGTCAAAGAATTACTCTGTATCTGTAGGTCACATTATTATGCAAATAATCATCTTTGCTGACATAAAACTTGATAGATCAGGACATCAAATTTAGGAGGCAATGAGCTTAGCATGCTGTCTGTGGTTTGCCTAGGCCATAGGAACTGTGCTCCTCATGCCTGCACAAGAGATTTGCAGCCCTGCTCTGCAGTTTTCCAGGCACAGTCTCTTTGTTTAGTTTTGCACAGGGTCAGCAGCACACTGTGCTCACAACAGCAGCCTTCAGACAACCCATCACCACAGTGCTGCTGACGTTTCAGAGCCATGTGCTCTAAAGCTAAGAAAGTATCTTTATGGGGTGTTAATAGTCCCACACAGTTAACTTCCCCAGTGACCCAAGCAAGGTGTAGCAAATGAACTGAATTGTTTTACTAGACACCACCAATTGTGATAGAGACAGTGCCTAAATCTTCAGAAGTGTTCGATTGGAGAGAAATCTTATTTGGCATGTAGTCAATAGCCCAGGGAAAGAATAGAACCTTGTCCAGCAACATCCCCAGAGGTATCTGGTACATGTAACAGAGGCTGGGGATAATAGGAAAAAAAAAACAACCTAAAAAAAAACCCAAAAACTAAAAAAAGCCAAACAAGCAACAAAACCCCGACCTGGCTTCTCAGAATGCTAATCAGGCTTATATTTCACTAAAGGAAAACAATCCTTTCTGGTTTTGTCTATTCCCCAAGGCTACTGAGACACCCAGAATTTGTCAACTAGCCACAGCAAATAAATTGAGAAGTGTGATATTACAGAGGGAGGATCTTATTCTATGTTGGGCAGAAAAGCCCCCATAAAAGTGATTAGACAAACTCTTCAAGTGCAGCTAAACAATATAGAGTATCTGTTCAGTGGGCTGAGCAATGCCTGATGCAGGCAGTCCATAAATTGTCAATCTCTGGAGACTAGAAGCACATCCCGAAAAAGTAATTTCTTTATCCTTACCTATGTTTCATACACTTCCTGGAAAATCTTGGTACTGGTTAGAGGCTTATTTATATGTGCTTTTTCTGTTTTAAGGTATTTTATTTTAAGATGACATGTTTCAAGTTGCTCCATTTCGGGCCCTTAGTTGTGCCTAAATGAATGATAGCTTTTCTTCCCTGAAGTTTCTTCACCAATCTCTGTTTTATTGATAGATTAGTTGTGACTCAAAAATAATAGCATTATTCTCCTTTCTCAAATACCTGGATCAAGTCACAACAACATTCCCAGTGATGTTCCCCAGTGAGAACAGATTTGAAGTTCATAGACTTGGTACCAGCTTCCAAAGAGCATTGTACACATAGGCATAAACTCTTGCTTAGACCATATCTCTCATGTCCCCTTGTGTCCTCTTGAGCCTTGGGCTGGAGGCTGGATGCAGCGAAAATCGAGGAAGATTTGCTCCAGATCTCTGATGCATCCCACTTACAGCCACGAGGAAAAGGCAGCCAGGTGCCTACGACAGCAGGGAGCAGATTTGCAATAAGCAAAATGTTACTAACAGAGCTTATAGGCAGAGCCATGGGAGCATTTTACTAATTGATGGACTGGCAGCACTACAGTGCTTCAACCATTAAAAAATTCACCATGCAAGCTTGGATGGAAAGAGGGAGGCCATGAACTAGCCAGAGCAGAGAGATGTGTGCTGTAAAGAAAGGGGTGGGGAAGCTAGAGAGTACATCCAGAGGGAGAGCAGGCAGCAAAACAACATACAAAGGGAAAGACTGTTTTAATATCTGAATATGGAGTGCCATCCTCTTAATCTGAGGGTTAAAAATACAGGCATGGCTGCAGTTTTGTATGTGTACTTCCTAAGTAGTGTACAGTACAAAAATGGAAGCAAGAGTGAAGGAATTTGAGGCAATTTCCTGGAATCCCTCAGGAGAAATTGAATTTAGCCTGGCTGACTTGCCCCCTGCTGAGAAAAAATTATTCTTCACTTGAAATAAAAATACTAATTATTATTATTATGACTGCTTATAATAGCATTACCTTTCATTCACCACTGAAATCCAAAACTTTTCAGACTGCACATTTTACATGCAGTGAAAATCCTTTTTCCATGTCCATGAGACAAGACGGGATAGGGAAAAATCTACAATGACTCATGATTCAAGAGAGGTGGTAGAGTCTGTTATAGAAATCTCTTCCTTTGCTATCTCCCTGTGCAATTATCTATCCTGTTGGGTCTTCTGTCTGTTTGGATGGGCAAACTCTGAACTGCATTGAATTATTTTTCAACTCTTTAATCACTGAAGCTGAAGGTAATACAAAGGGCTATGGCAACCCTTCACTTTATCCCCCAATTAATTCCACTCCTCCATTATCCTGGACCATGAAGTTGACAGTGGTGGGTTTAGTTTTGGCCAAATGTGAAGAGGACAGAAGGTGGTAGAGAAGGTGTAAATAGCAAAGGTGCAAATGTCCACTACAAAACCCAGTAGGGTGGTTAAAGTTACCAGGTCTTGCTCTGGGTATTTTTGTTAGCAGGGGATACAGTCCCCAGCTGGGACATGGGAACTGCTCATTGCTATTTCCCTTGTGCAAATCTTGCACAGCAAAGGCTTTGTTTAAGCTGCTTGACCTTGCACTGGAATGGATAAGGAGTGTACAGGAGCTCTGCTGCACTCCTGAATAACTGCTGGGAGCTCCTGTATCTCCAGCCTTCCATGGCAGGCACAGTAGAGATCTTCCTCTCACCTATGAAACACGTGGACTTTCAGCTGAGCAGTTCTGAGTCTTGATGCTATGGGTTTAGCAGGAAAAGTCCGTGGGAGCTCCCTATATTACCTGAAGTTGTTTGCTTGTCAACAGTGTATGATGTGCATTGCATATGACAGACATCAGGGCCTGGAGACATAGAGCTATAAAAAAATCACTAACAGTCCAGACATTGAAAAAGCATGCAGACCCCAAAGCAGTTAAAAAAAATCCCAGTGGTTCCCTTTTTTTCCCCCCTGGGAAGATCTTCTCCATTTTTAATTTGTTGAATGCTTTGTTGATGGCCAGCAGGTGCCATAAGGCATCCAAGACATTAATCTTTCTAATAAAATATTTCCTTCAGGATACTGAAAGTGCCAGAAGTTTTAAAAAGAAGAGAGATAGAGAGCAATCTCAGAATCAACTTGTAACTGATAAGAATAGGAAGGTCAAGTTTTTCCCAGTGTGGCCAAAATTTACTTTCATATTCACAACTCATTGCCTCACATCAAGAATAAGAAGTGAAAAACTAGTCTCACGGATCAACAAGCGTCACCTGCCATGAAAGAAGGTTCTGGAATGAGAGTCCAAGTCTGCGAGCCAAGACAATTGGATTGCTCAACTGCATCTGTCACTTACTTGTAAATCACCTCCCCTAGCAATGCCGTGAGTTTTCAAACTCTGAGACAGAGCCAGCAGTGCTTAGCAAGTTCAAATGCAAGTTGTCGGAAACAGTACAAAAAACTTCAGCTGGCTTCAGCATCCAACCCCGTCAGTCAATGCACAGTGAAAACCTCAGTGGCCTTTTCCAGCCCTCTGGAAAGATGTGGTTAAATGAAACAAAAGAGGTGGGAGGAGCAGCAAACTGGTTAAAGCATCCGTCCCTGCAGGTCCTAAGGAAATAGCTCTGTGAGTTATCTTCTTAATTTTGCCCAAGACCTCCAATTTAAAATGGAAACTACAGAGAGAAACTTTTCTGGAAGTCAGATCTAGAGTGGCTCAAATTAGAGATGCAAGGCCTCCACCCATCTGTCACCTCTAAATGAAAATGTCAGCCTTAATTCATGGACATTTTTTAAATCCTTTGATGGAAAGGACTTGAAAAGCAGTGGTTATTATCACAAGCGCTCAGCACTGCTATCAGGCACACAGCTATTTTATGAGAGCAGGCAGTGCTCTCCCCCATCCTCCTACCCTGGAAAGTTATAATGTATCTCTGGGGCAGTTTGATATTTGCACTTTGTGGACACCCAATAAATAATAATCCAAATATTTGCACACATGGAATATTTTGTGACATTATAGAGCTGACAGACTGTGATTATTCGGGAGTTGCTTTGTGCACAGAGCTCCCATTGGTTTCAAAGTGAGTGCAGAGTTCAGAAGCGCTGCAGAGTAAGACCTGTGACATTTATGTTTATGAAATAGGAGAGACCTTATCATTTACTGTTTCTGTAGTCACAAAGCCGGAATAGCTGATGAGGGGCCTTCGCTGGTATCTTCAGCATAATCACAATGTACACAACAGAGGTGTCTTGGCGAGTAGTAAGTGAGCTAAGGAAAACAAAGGGAGATTAGCGAGGGCTGCTGCAGGGCAGGAGGGGGCACTGGCAGAGCGTGGCGGGGGGAGCCCTGGCCTGGGAGAACTGGGGTGGTTGGGGGACCACTGGGATCTCTGGCGGCATTGGCATGAAGGTCCCTGGGCTGGGAGATCCTGGGGGGCTGCAGGGAGGGGTGGGCACTGGAAGAGTTCCGTGCCGAGCGCTGGATGGGAACAGCAGGGCTGCTTTGTGGGGGGCACGGGCGCAGCCAGCCTAGACTCGAGCAGAGCTCGTATGCCATCTGCTGCTGCACTATTAGCTGCTATTAGTCACTGAGCTTCATGAGCATGAAATTCCCTTAGTTGCTGAAAAACAAGGAGAAAAGCCTAGGATGCGGCTTAACTTTGATTAAGCACCAACAAATTTGGGACAATTTAAACAAGAGGGATTTCAGACATGTCGTTGAAGCATGTTGCAAAATTCCTTCTTTGCCTGAGGGAGGTACACACGCAGAGTATGTCCCATTGTACTTCTCCTTCCACAGCGCTTTTGTCAGCAGGATAAGAAGAAAGAATTTGCAAGTGGCTAGGAAAGGAGCTATGGATTTGCTAAATGGATTTGTATCCTGTTCAGTTAGAGTGATATGGTTCATCACATTCCAAAAAAAGATGGAAGTAGACAGTAGAATGAATAGAAACAGCTTTCTCAATTATGCTAGTTAAGATAAATGTTGGTAGACTTATTAATCCTTATGCTTCAGGGCTTTTGCCGATCAGCAGCTTGGGTCAGGAAGAAACATCCCACACCTTGTCATGGTATAATGCAATTAGAATTGATGGCTCCTTCTGTTCTGATTCTGGCTGGGATAGAGTTAATTTTCTTCTTAGTAGCTATGGGAGTGTATTTTGGATTTGTGCTGAAAACTATATTAATAATACAGAGATGGTTTTATTTCCAGCCATGCCGTGTATACCATCAATGACTTTTCTGCTTCTCACACCTGGGGGTGCACGAGGAGTTGGGAGGGGACACAGCTGGGAGAGTTGACCCCAACTGACTGCAGGGATATTCCATAGCATAAGACATCATGTTTGGCATATAAAGCTGAGGGAAGAAGGAGAAAGGAGGGAGGGACGTTCAGAGTGACGGTGTTTGGTTTTTCAAGAAACCATTACATACGATGGAGCCCTGCTCTCCTGGGGATGGCTGAACACCTGCCTGCCCATGGGAAGTGGTGAATGAATTCCATGTTTAATCTGTTTATGCAGCTTTTGCTTCACTTATTAAACTGTCTTTACTTCAACCCACAATTTTTCTCACTTTTACCTTTTCAGTTCTCATCCCAGAAGGACAGAATGAACAAGCAGCTCTGTGGGGCTTAGTTGCCAGCTGGAATTAAACTATAACACATTGCCAGCCATATTTGGCTATTTGATAGGGAAGGATGTGGGGCATCTTGTGACCCCCACAGGGTTCTGCTCCCAGATCTGCCCTTAAAACAAAGGCTACCTTAGTGGATGGAAAGACTGTTGATTTTCTTCCTATGAACATTCCTCCTGGAAGCCAGACTTGCACTCCTATAGTTGAATGGGAAGGGAGATGGAAGGTGAGAGCAGAGAGAGGCAATCTTACGTGACTGTCACCCAGCCATAACACGATGATTTAAACAGCAAGCTGGAGAACTAATGCATTTGCAGATAAAGGCTGAAGGCACTACTTTGAGAAAATTATAATTTCCTTCCTCAGACAGAGGGAAAAGTGAAATGCATCTGCCAGATTATGAGCTGTGAACGATTTTCTTAATCTTACTGAGAACACAGTACATACAGCAAGATTTGGTCACAACATGGAAACAGCAAGAATCCAGCAATCCTATGCATCTAGCAGGGTAGAATGTGGAGACAGCCACACCAGCCCAGCTGGGTACTAGGCAGAAAAAAAGATGTTATTTTGTAGTTGTGGGAGTCGTAGGGAATGGTTGGACTATGCAGTAAATCTGATCCTGGGGCTATTAGGACTGGATCAAATGCTCTGCAGCCATGTGAGGCCACTGCTAAGCTGGTATAAACTCACTCTCTTAGAACAAATTTGTCCAAAGTATTTTGCCAGGGTAAGTTGTGCTCAGTCTGCACTCACCAGGCCTGTCCCACAAGAGACCCTGTGCTTCCCAGCCTGCTGGCACCCCTCTCATCCATGCCGTTCAGGATTGGGTTCCCCTTGACTGGTAGTCAGGCACACATGAATTTTGGCACAGGGTGAGGAAATTGGTAATTCAGGCTTTCCCAACAAGCCACATCCTAGCTGAGGCACTAAAGGAAACTGTTGTCTCTTCAAGACCATACATTACAGCCATTGTTAGTCAGTCATTGTAAAGTGCTCTTAGAGCAGTGGCAGATGTCCTATTACACTGAGAGAAGTAAGACACCTGGGTTCGTTACCACCTAATTAGGTTCTCCATGTGATTAACTACTTGTGTTGCAGACAAAGAAGCAAACTACCCAAATGAATGCCAGCAGAAGACAAGCTGGCATGGCAGCAGGCACCTGACAGGCACACACAGATCTGTAACTCATCTGGCTTCCTGATGGAGAGCAAAGGATTTTTAGTAAAAGTTATAAAACTATAATCAGAAACTCTGAGAGCATATGTTTTGCCTGAGTCATAGTCCTTTGAGACTCCCACAAACTCTTATCATCTCACAAACAGAATCCATCTTGATCCCTGGTGGATCTGACCTACCTAAACATTTATGCTTCCTCTGCAGAGCCCTCAGCATCTTTTAGTCGCCTCAGTATCTCCTCCTTAGAGACACCTCCACCTTCCCAGGAGGGGATAATTCTCTGTAGCTTTCTGTATGCTGCTCCTCAAAGCCTACATTGTCCATCTGCAGAGGACCATTTTTGTACCTTTGTCCTTTAAGAAAAACTTCTGTTGGGGAAGACTTTTTTGTAGTCCTGAGATTTGTCTGTCTTCCCCTTCCCTCCCTCCATTGCCTAAACCCAACCAGGTAGCAAAGCATGTTTCTCTCTCTCAAAACTCTCTCTCTTCACCGAGAGCTTTCCCAGCCTGCTAGAGCTGAGGCTGCAGCGCTCCTGCGTGAGCCTGAAGGCTGCAGGCTGGGTTTCCTCGTGAGCGCCTGATCCAGCCCAAACACAGATCCACATTCAAACCGTCTGAAGCCTCTAATCAATCAGTGAATTGCACTGAACGCCCTTAGGAAAAAAAAAGATCTTTGATGAGGCTTTGCTGCTAGCAACCAATCCAAATCCATTAGCTTTCACATCTGGAGTTCCAACGAACAATAAAAATGAGCTTGATGGCCTCAATCTTGTCCTCATTTTTCAGCATTACAATAACCTGGCTCCACTAAACACAATTCAGCATGATTGCCTGACTGCTCAGACTTCGGGGATACCCAGAACCACTACAGCTGCCAGAGAAGAGGGTCAGGACAGAGGGTGCTTTGGCAAAACTCTGTGTGTGTGCACATGTGCATATTAGGGCAAGATAAAAAGAACTGGAATTGGACAGGGTGCTGCAGGGTAGGATCAGGGGCATTGGCAGAGCTTTACAATATAAATCCACTTGGCATTTTCCCAGTCAAACATGAGTATCTGGGCAGGACTATTGCTTTTACAATATAGCCAGCTTTCATCTTATTTCCACCACTTTTTGAAATTTAATTGTTGGTTCACCCTTGTGGACTCTTCTGGTGTCCCCTCTCAAGCCCATCCAAGCCTGTATCTCCACCCTGTGGAAGAAATGGAGGACCTTCCTTTGCAACTGGGCTGTAAGGAAGGGGAGTTTGCTCTGCTTCCCGGGGCACCCACAGGCAGGACTCAGCTGATTCCAGGAGATCTGAAATGCAAAGAGGTAGCAGTGCATGGCAGACAGAGGCTGAGATAATTGCATGATTTGTGCTCATGATGAAAGCTGTGCTGGTGCCAGCCTGGGACACGCGTGCTTGGACTTGTCCCAGAGCTGCAGAGTCCAGCACGGCCCTGCAGCTGCCAAGCCAGTTGCCTGGCAGGTGGGCAGAGCTGTGTAGTAGGATCTGGAGTACCAGATTTTAGATGCTTCTCCTGGTTTGTCCAGGAGCTTCCTAATATCACGAGCAGTTATTCTGGTTTACTTCTTTCTGCATTTCTGAAGAGATCTTAGTGTCAAAGAGAGATGGAGAATCTGATGGCAGTGATTGCATGAGGGACTCTCATCCTTCCGCTGCTGTGTGAGCAACCAGCCCTGGCCTAGGATTTACTGGTTTAGTTGAGCCCTATTTCAGTCTGCCTTGCCCCACACATACCCTCCAAGAACCCTCTCCCTCTCCTGTGATGAGTAGTTGGTAGTGGCAGTGGCTTTTCTCCTTCTCCCTTTTCCTTCATGCTGTAGCCCAGGTCCCACTTCCTGACCTCACCTCTTTCTCTCCTTGCCTTTTACAAACAAGTAGCCCATGCTGAGACCTCTGTGTGAAGCCATCCAGAGCATCTGCTAACAGACAGCCTAATAGCTATTTAATGGGCCTGGTAAAGTTAATAGATTTGTAAAGAAAATATGAACAACAATAGCCAAAGGGGAGTGCTCAAAAGCATTCAAAACTGGCAGGGTCTTTCCCACTTGGACTTAAGTAGCTGTAGCAATGCCTGAAGCCAAGCAGCCGCTTTGCTGGCTTTCCAAAACTGTCACATTCCTGGGAAGGAGACTTGACAATGTCTACCCTACCCACAAGGTCACAGGAAGGATCTCCAGGTGGCCTCTAAAAGGCTTTGCCAAATGCCGCCCGCTCTGGGGAGGAGGAGTGCAGGTGGACAGGAGGTCAGCCTTCTCCAGGATGAGGAGCAGGGCACTGCTGGAATTGCTGCTGTTAATATCCTCACAGTGGAGAGAAAGGTCTGTTAAGGCCGCATCCCACAGATTTCTCTTCCCCAAACACAGCAGAGTCTACCTGTCAGAAGCAGATGGATTTATTTGATCTTGACAGAATTTATACCTAAATCTCTTAATACTTATTTTCCTTATGTGTAGCCAAAAGTTTTATGAGACACACTAACCCCTGCTCGAGAAACAGACAATATATTTTGAAGGATATTGTATCTAGCTGACATATCATAAATTCCTTTTGTCACCCTGGTGCCCACCTCTAGTTATACAGCCACTGTGGAGTGAACACTAGTCCATATCTCTCTGGGGCTCCTCTAAAGGCCCTTATCACTCTGCACACATGTTGCCTGAGCAAGATGCCCAGGCCTGGAAATAAAAGCTGAGCTGAAATGAGTCAGGTTGTTGTCAGATGATCTTACTGTTCAGGTGTCAGTGTTAATGGTACCAACTAGGATAGGATATACACACTCTTGACAGACGTATGCACATCCCTGGAAGACGTATGGGGTCGGTGAGGGAGACATGGTCAGCTTGGGGCACTGAGATGGGATGTCTTGGCACTGCAGCCTGCCTGGGCTGTTCTTCAAGCTGTATATGCAGTGGCAGGAAATAAACTCCCAACAGCATGTCCACTTGAAGCATACACCAGTGTTTACCCAAAATGTGAAGTACTCTCTTTGTACAGCATCGTGATATCATATCACGCACAATGCGGACTCTCCACCTGCTCTCTTATCCCAGCCCAGCCCAGGGCCATCTCTGTTTCAAAATGGGACAGCAGAAATGCAGGCTATGTTTCTGCACATTTCCCCATCCAACAGCTCTCTGTCCTCTCTCTAGGCAAGTCCAGCAGCACAGCAGAGCTGTGTGTCTGGGGTTGGAGCAGGTATGGGTAAGGTGTATGGGATAAGGATACCAACCCTCACAGGATAAGAAGCAAAGAACTTTTTTTCACTCCTATTCATCATAGCTTAAAATCTCTGAAAGATAGGTCCAGGCCCTCAGCAAGATCAAATTGATTGCCACAAGGAGAATTATTGACAGGAGAGGAAAAAGAATATAATTTTCCTATGGCTGCATCCTAAAAGCTCACCAAGTCCTTATCTAAGAAGTGCAAACACACAGCAGTGGTGTGATATGTGACAGTTTGGCCCTCACCATTGAGGATGATTGCATTTCCTTTTGAGGCTGCATTTAGCAAAGTGTAGCTGCCCTCTGGTTAAAACAATGCTTCACTGCTTTAAGGGGTATAGAGCTTATATTTCGGTCTCGTTACACCTGGGATTTGGAGCTTGCTCATGACTTTAGGAGCCTCTTTGGACCTGATTGCACCTTGGCAGTCCCAGAGGAGGGGTTTTTGTTGCCATTAGAAGCCCCACACATGTTGCCCAAAGCAGATCCTGCAGAGAGGAACACAGAAGAATGTTTGCACATGGATGCTTGAGGGACACACACCCCATATGCCTGTGCTGCCCAGCCCTGAGCAGTAGCACAGCTGGTTCTTGGCCTCAGGAACCCTCTGCTGCTCTTGGCCAGGGCAGCATTGATACCTGGGGAACAAGGAGCCAGCAGACAGGGAGCTGGCCTTCAGCATCAAGGAACAACACAGCACTGAGGGTGCCCTTTTCCTGTGGAGAACCAGAGGCTACCTTTGCCTTGGCAACACCACAAAGACAAACGGGATTCATAACTGTAGGAGCTCCCTGCAGCCAGGAGTTTGAATAATTCACTTCCCAGCAAGAGACATCAATCCTTTCTCCACAACCCTTTCTACCACCTCATAAGATGTATGAGGGGAAGGCAGGAGGCATTTTTATTATTTTTATTTAGTTTGTGGATGTTTAGTGTTCCTCACTACGGGCTATATTCCGTCCTCACGTGTATGATATTCTCAAGACCTTTATCAGTTAACTATCCTTGCTTTAATTTCCCCCCTGTTCTTACCCTTACTTTTCCCTCTTTATAAATTACAACATTCAGGCCTTTGCTGGCAGTAGAGAGCATTACATTGTTCTGGAATAAAATGGACTTTATTCCATTATAATGACTCTGCTTCCAAAGGGGAGTAGTTATACTGGAATAAAAGTATTTTTTATGCTCCAGTCTGGAGCATAATTCAATCATAAATTACATCAGAAAAAAATAAACCATAATAATAAAATGGCAGTTTGTGCATTGATTAAAGTGAAAACACTCTTCATTCTGGAATATTCCATGTATAAAGTGAAGTAAGTGTGCAATAAGCAAGGGTGTGATTTTTTACAGCACACTAACTACCCTTCATTCATTCCCTAATGGATACCCTGCCAGAAAACACAAGTGCCTTTAGGTGAGGCAGGTTTGAAAGCGGAATAAACTATTGTGCATTAATGTTCACTAGGAGCATTCATAAAGGAGCGTAAGGAAGTATGCAGAGAGGTGAAAATCCACCACTAACTACTCCCACAGTGGCACCCCCAGGGAAGTTCAGGCAGGTCCAGGCTGGGAAAACTCTAGGGGAAGAATCCCTCATATTTTTCTGTGGTAGGAAGATTTTCCAGTCCCACTGGTCCTCATGGTCTGGGTCATGAAAATAGATGGGTGTGCTTGATGAAAGAGGAAGCTGTCCTGTTTTGGGAATGGGGAAATGCCACCAGGAAATGTACGCTGCTGAAACTATCCCTTCTAATCTTGCATGAGAATGTATCTCAGATCCCTGTGAGCTGCTGACCAGCCAGTCAGTGAAGGTAGGGCTTTGTACCTGTGCAGGTACCCCCAAGGATTGAGCAGCCAACATCACACACATACAGCCAGGGGCTATACTTAGGGCACTTTCTGTTCACTTCTCTTGTCACATATTAATACAGCATTTGTACCCAACATCAGTTTGTTCCAGTCAAGAGCTCTTGATCAGACTTCAATGCGCCCCATAAAGCAATCGTTTGCAGGGAGCAAGGGAAGTGATCTCCTGGCTAGGAGACTTCCCAGGGAATCTGTCATTCTCTTTGATTCTGCTTTATATTTTTCTTTGTTGGAATTTACAGGCTGAGAGAGTTAAACAGCATTCACATTTGCTAGTTTTACCTAAAGAACAGAAATACGCTATAAATGCTCCTCAGCTGTTTTTCACCACAACGTGCTAGACAATTATATCAAGGTATGTGCAGCAGGAATTTATGTGCCAACCTCAGCTCTGCCAGGGAGCCACTGCTTGTTCCCACTGATGAGAAAGAATGGGTCCAAGTACAGTAAGAAATGTGGGGCCCTCCCAAGGATGGCACTCAGGTCCATGACAACATCCAAGTAAAATTTACACATGGTTCAAGACAAATAAGGTCTGCCATTTGGGAAATCTGAACCTTTAAGACACCCATATTTCATTATCCAAGACCTGTTTTGCCCAAAACCAGCCCTGCCAATGGCCCTGTCTTGCAGATCCCTGCTCTCCTAACCCAGGGCTCCCCCACCAGCTCTGAGTTTCTTGCTAAGAAGCCACTTCACTGCTACACTGAAAGCAGGGCTCAGGTATGGCTTCACCAGTAAAAAATACCCTCAAAGCCTCATTGCTTAACACATTTCCACTAATGTAATGTTCAAGTATCGCTCAATGCCTCATATAAAAAATGATATTTCGACACTTTAGCTACTCATGGCTAACGCTAAGGTGCCCTGACAAAAATGGCACATTCAAAAATATCACTCCCTGTATGCGTGTGAAAAGGACCATCATCTTGGACATCGTGTTAGTTACAACCAAAGTTCAACTTCTGTGGACTTCATGGTATACACTCCCAAGCTTCTGAGCAATCTGAATTTCAGAGCATGGTTAAGTCTTGTGAGTCCACTCATTTCTGCACTATTGTCCTCTTTGCTGAAAAGTAATTTAAGCTTAGCTAATTTCTTTTGCGCTGAATAGGGTCAGGAGAGCTCACACAATCTCCTGCCAAAGCTCAGCTGTCAGAGGGGTGACATTTAATGAGGGGAACAAAATTAAGGCAGGAGGGAGAAGATGGTTAACACGTTAAGCTACCAAATTGGATTCTTGAAAGCTCATGATTTTAAAAGTTTTTTCCAACTTAAATGATTCTATGATCTTCTCCCTTCCCAGCATGTGATTCCTAGTGCGAGGCATGGAGAAACGAGCCTGTGGAAATGACACAGGGCTCCACAGGCAGATCAGCCTGAGGCCATCAAATGAGTTTCTTTGTGCTCAGATCAAGAGTTGACTCCAGCCCACTGCACTCCTTGGGCCCCTCGCTGAAAGCTTAGGGTGAAGCACAAAGCGAACATGGAATTAGAGATGTGGATTATATCAACAATTACAATCTGGAGCATAATTAAATTATAAATTAAATTGGAGTTAAAAAAACCCGACCATAATAATAAAAAGGCGATTTGTGCGTTGATTAAAGTGAAAACATGCAGTCATTAGCCTGTGTATAAATCTTGTTAGCTGCGAGCAGAGCTGTATGTTGCCATTAACCTGGTGAGTGCCTGTGGGGAACTGGCACTTCTCTGGGTGTTTAAAACATGGATGTGCATCAAGGCCGCTGCTGCCCTCTGGGACCTCAGTGTTGGAGGTCAGGCAGGGGAGTGGTACACATTTGCTGGTAATAAAGATCATTCACAGTATAAGCTTTGCAATGCCTCATACACATCTGTTTCCATGGGACAAGACCTACCAAAAGGTGGCCATTTTTAAGTGTGAGACAAGGGCTGACAATGGGAGATGCTTTCTTCAGAGAGCCAGCCTCGCTGTGACTATGGGGCTACACACAGAAAAGGGAAGGAAATGAAGTCATTGTGTAGGGGAAAAACATGAGCCTTCACCAATCTTTGGTAAATCTCAAGAGGATAATGGTGACTGACCCTAAATGAAAGGGGTTTTCTCTGACAGTTTTTCTGCTTCCCAGAGAAATGCTTAGAAGACCAAAGCTAGAAAATTCTGCTCCTTTGCTTTTGTCTTAAAGGTTTTCAGGGAGCTTTGAGGGCTGCCAAAAGCCAGATGCTCCCGGCCCTTTGCCTCACATACCTGGGAACTTCTTGCCCCATCTGATCTCTGTTGTGGACAGGGCAGAGATCTCAAGCAGATCTGATGCATCCTAGACCTTCTTGATGTTCCCGATTAAAAGGTCAACACACTTTCCTCCCACACAGTGCTGTATATCCTTCCTCTCACATCTGTTTTGCCCTGCTGGGCTCAGGAGTTTGTGTCTTCCCAACACATTCTGAATAACCTTCCCAAGTAACCCTGCTGGGATGCATAAAGGCTGCTCCTTACAGCCCCTTCTTTCTCCTGTATTTCATACCTCTCCTGAGCCAAGCACACTGTGTTCCCGTATTATGAGAGAATAATTGCTTTTCCACAGCTCACATCCATGCTATTTTTTTTCTTTTTTGCTTTACAAACTCCTCTCCCAGAGAAATATGTCCCTGCACGAGAGCTTTAGATCGAATTTTTAGATCAAATTATCCTTCTGTTCTATAATACCATCCGTAATTACTCTCTGTAACTTTGCTTTTGCAAGTGATCGCAACCATCAGGCAATTTTCACACATCTCGCCAATAGAACTCAAGAACAAGCAAATATTAGAGTGAGTGTGAATTTATTTTTATTTATAAATTACTTAACATAGAAAAAAAAAGCGACAAGTTCCGAGTACTTAGCAAATTACTGACTTGAAATAGCTTTTGCAAAATTTGCCTGTGTTGTTTTCTCCCATGCTTTGCAAAAAGGGGAGGGAAGGGGCACAGAGGGAAAGACATACGTGCTTAGATACTGGAAAGACTGGAGAGGAGCTGAAAAAATCATGGCATATTTCACAGTATAAAGAGGCATACAAAAGTCTTGAGCTTCCAATACAGTGAGATTCCTCAGTCACTCACAAGTTTAGGCACCGACTCAAGTTATCAACATGAGGAAGGCAAGCTTAGTATTTCACCTGTTCGTGTGTGCCTGAACTGAGTCTCCTCTAGCCTTTCAGTAGCTTCACCTGGCAGCTACTCAGTTACATCCAACTTTGATTTGGTTTGGAAATGATTCTTCTCCAGATTTATGTCGCTTCCCGCAAAATTTCAGCCAGAGATCTGGCCAACAGGGAGCTGAGCTCTGAATTAGCCCAACTTCAGTTGCAAGTGTAGCAGAAGAGAAAAAGAAAGATCCAATAAAAAGCCCTGTGTTTGACTCCATCTCAAACTGTTCAGTTCCAGAACTGAATCCAAAACCAAACTTTGCATTCAGACCCATCTGCCACGAGCCCTTGGCTCACAGGTGGAAGCGTGCAACCTGCTGCCAATGAGGGCATGTTTCATGAGACTGTAGTGGGAAGATTTGGCTGGCAGAAAATATCAGTGTCTGCATTGTCCAGAGGCAACAAACACATATGAGAAGTGGACATTGGAACAAGTATGAAAAAATCAAGATCATCTCAAAAGACTGCAGCACATGGATTTTGTCATTTTGGCCAGGCTTTTCCAAGCCTAAGGGGAGCAAGGGCCTGTCTGTCTTAAACAGACTTTGCTTGATATCACCAGCATGAATTATTAAGGCTAATCTTAGATTTGAACTGGTAAATCACAGGGAAGTCGCAGGAAGGAGGGGTTTTGGCCAAGAGCAGGGTCTCAGTAGTGAGCTTTGTTCATGTTAAATGTCAAAAAAGCATGCCTAGTGACTTTTGGCAGTCTTACTTTCAGCTATCAAGTTGCAGAGCAGATCAGATAGTGGGATCTCTCTTCCTGGACACTTTCAAGACTCAGCTCAACAAAACTGTGACCGATCTGATCTCATGTTGGTGATGGTCCCAGAGAAGCTGGATTATGCGATCTCCAAAGAGCTCTTCCAGTCAGATTTTCTGTGATTTTTTGTAGTGCAGATATACCCTCCTCAGTTTGGTTGTCTGCATACATATAAGGGGTACAGCTGAATCTGCATCATCCCTCAGAATTCCCAGCAGCAAAGTGAGTCATAGGCTCATAGGATAACTTGGGATGGACAAGACCATCGCAGGCCATTTGGTCCAAAATGTTGCTCAAAGTAGGGTGAGCTTAGGTTAAGTATCAGTGTAGCAATGAGGAGAGATCACAGGCTATCTCTGAGGGGCCAGTGAAGGTCACCTTTACTCAGAGGGTTCACTCATGCTGCAGAGAAGCCTGCCAAACACACGGTTCCTAAAGTATCTCACACCTCCCCCTAAAATGTTTTCGTATTCCACAAATCAAAAGAGAGATTGAAATACCATTTACTTCTTAGCTTTACTTCTAGAGGAAAGCCCCATAATAATCAAGAATTTAAAAAATCTGAAAGGCACTCAGATGATACTGAGGCTCTCCCCCCATCCAGGAGGACAGTCTCTTACAACCAAGGCAGTTCAGATAGAAATTGCCCTTAAAGCCCTATGGAGAGAAGCCCCATCATACCTCCAAGCAGCCTTTTAAAGGGCTTCATCTTCCTCCTTATCATGACACTTCTTTGCATTTTAACTTAGTCTCACCTCCCATGGTAGAGAGGAATGGCATCTTTCCTTCTTTTCACAGATCTTTGGTAGGTTAGCATTGCATTCATCTGCAAGCCCTGCAAGGCTGGGGCACAGCCTCATGGAGGCCTGTACAGCATCTGACACAACTGGGCAGGAATCAGAGCCTTTCCCTTTGTACTGTATTTGTAAGACCCAACCCGCACCAATGAATGCACTGACCCTGTAAAGCAGAGAAGTGTCATTTCAGAGATGAGAAAATGAAGCAGAAAGATAGGCAGCATAGCAGCATGCCAAAGTTCACACAGAAAGTCTGTGCCAGGCCTGGGAATCAGGCCTTATTCGAGCATCTTAATGTTCTCTCCTCTCCTTTTGGCACTGCTGAGATATAAAAAAATAATAATCATGAAATGTGCCCAGATACTAAGAAGATCATCACCTTAATTCAAATAATAGAAATAGCCAGCATCAGTGTAATGCAGAATCAAAATGGTGTATAATGGGGAGAACAAGGTGTATCTTAGAGTTTAAAAGTAATTAAAATTTCCTACCTAAGTTTCTTTTGCTTAATGTACTTCCAAAAAAATGTTCATCTGCTTGCAAATGCCTGACCCTAGGAGTGCAGGTTTCAATGGAAAGGCATACATTGGCAGAATGACAGCAACTGAACAGCATCTCATCTGGATCCAAAAATGTAAAGAAAAGGAAATACTCATTATTCTAGAGGCTCAAAGACAATTTCAATCCATTTTAACTCTAACAGGTCCCCCTGTGGCCTCTTAAAAACTACTGAATTGAAGCAAAGTAGTGTAAGCGGCAGAGTTTCATCTTCAAAGGTGCAGTGAAAATATCCAGGTTGACAAGAGGGCTCAGTTCAGGAGGTTTTGTGGGGTGTCACTGTGGACTTTTAACAATGCTCTTCCGCAGCACCTTTTATCTGTGGATCTGACTGCACTTTAAAGGTGCTGACTGATCTCTCACCACGTTTCTCCTGGGAGAAGTGTATTATTATCTCCATTTAATTAGCAGGGAAACTGAGGCGTAGCAAAAGGAAGTTATTTGCTTGGGCCTGCAGAGCACACTGATGGAGGAAAGGGAAGAGCTGGGATTAGATACAAGCTCTCTTTATGGTTTAGGTGTCCCACTCGTTTTTATCTTCTCTGCTCCTGCTTGCCTCTTCAGCTGCAGGCCCCCCCAGCCCTGAGTTGTCAGGAGCCCTGGGGGATATGAGGGGTGTGCTGAGCCAGGCAATGATCACAGCAAAACAAGCAGCAGTCCTGCCTGTTCATTCAGAGCAGTTCTGAGCATGTAAAGAGAAATCTCAGCGGCCCAGACAAGACCTCATTGCTCCAACAGCCCTATTTCTAGGCTACTAGTCATAATTTGCAAAGGTATAAAGCAAATTTGAGAGGGAAAACCTCCTCCTTCCTCCCCATTGCTCTAGCTTTGCACAGTGCAACTGCTGTGCTAGGGAAGGATATGAATTTCTCTCAAATCAAGAAAAGAATTTGAGTCCCAGGCTGGAAACTGCAGTTGTAGTGGAAGCTCTTGTCATACACTGTGCACCTGTACAGAACCTCTTTTTCATCCCAGAGTCACACTTGTCTTTTTAATCTGTATGTGCTGTTTTTCCACATACACACACAGACATGCATAACAATGCATAAATGAATGCTTATGTGACTCTCCAGAAAACAGTAAGGAGAAGCCCTGAGAAGAGAGAATTACTACTGGCACCCTAGCAAGGTCTTCCACTTAGCTCCCTTTCACGGTTATTTAAATAGCAGCGCTGTAAACTGTAGTAAGATCAGCAATATTGAAGCCCACATATTCCCCCGGCCTTCTGAGGCAGCCCTGGCAGGACCCAGCAGCAGTCCAGCCATGTTAAAACATATTACCTCATCCTTGGTGCCCCACTTGTACAGAAGGGATGGTTGCTAGCTCAGATCTGAGCGGTTCAGAGAGTTTCCTCTGATTGCGCTTGCACACAGACATGTGCGTTCATGGGAAAAAGGGAGTGGAAGGAACATCCCCTCAATTTACCTTTATTCCATTGTTCTCCTCATAGCTTTCAAGGGTTTTAACTATATTTAGGCTGGCAAGGACAGACAGCAGAGCCTACGCTGTGCTCACAATGTGGGGGTTGATACAATTTGATGGTGTCCTTTTGAAGACAATCCCACTGTAGAGGCCTGGCAGCTCTTGCAGAAGAGCTCTGGAGAAACTGGATCTAAGCTGAGGCAAAGCAGGAGGTTGGGTAGGGGGTGTCTCTGTCTGAAGTACATGTTGTCAAGTAGAACATCAGGGAGATAGTCACACAGTCTTAACAGAGTTTCCAACATAGATGTGATTCAGAGCCCCAAAGCCAGGAGTCTACTTGCTCAATTTTGTTATAGGGGAAAAGCAGGCACTCCCAAAAAGGACTTCAGGATTCCAGAGGTAACTGCATAAATATTTTGTGACTTGCTAATAAGAGCCACAACTCGAGCATTCGTGTTTTAAAGACACAGAGGTATCCTTGCTTTTCTTCTTTAAGAGCAGCCCAACTTAATGAGGCCTTGACCCTATTCCAGGGAACAAAAAGCCTCTCCTCTCCCCCACACAGGGCTGCCTCCAAGGCTATGCAAGTCCAGTTTCCTCACAGAGCTGCAATGGAGATGAAGCCCAGGACACTGGAGGTTGCTAAGATGTTCTGGCTTCAACTGGAAACTGTCACATCCTGCCTGTTGGTTGGGCTCACAGTTTGTTAAATGGAATGCAGAGTCCCCAAGTTGATCATAACTAATGGAGATGCTCCGGGATTTTTAAGAGGCAAGTGCCTGTTCTTTTGGAACCAGGGGACCTGAGATTTATCACTAGTGCTGCAATGAAGAGGGAAGTCAACATGATGTACAGTGTAGAGACCATCAAAAATTATTCCTATGACCAAGGATTCATTGAATTACTTAACATCCTCACACGGAACTCTGGAGTTTAATAATGCTAATGGGGTACTTTGAGATCCATATACAGAAGAACTGAAGGAGGAAAATGATCATTATGTTCTCCCACTGTCATCTGCAGGTTTCAAAATATATTACAGTCCTTCAGTAATTGTCACAATGCCCCGCTAAGTCAATATTATTATAATAGTTTCGCAAGTGCTGAGAAACTGATTTTTATCTCACTCACACGGATCCAATCACGACATCCTATCCCAGCCAGAGGGTTGTCTTGCACATCAGAGCTATAGGGGCATTGTAGGTTAGAAACATCTCCTACAGAAAATAAACTAGCTTTGACCACAAAGGACCAGATTAGAGAACTGTGATGGTGCCTCATATAGATGGCAAGTCTGGCCCACCAGCTCTGTTGTATTCATGATATTTTACTGCAGAGGTTCCATATGAAAACTTTGACAATTCTAGGTATAATCCTGGGGTTATTTCAGAAGTAGGTTTGGGGCTGATCCAGGGGCTCACATCTCAAAGCAGAGCTTGCTATTTACATCACTGTGAATGACAAGAAAACCTAAACAACTCATTCCAGAGTGTACACTGGTATCAGTAAAACTGCTGAGTGAAAGCAGAGTCCTCACCTTTGACCAGCAGATAACCCTTCTCTCTATGTGGTTTTGGACTGATGATAATGCAATAGGGAACAGGGTATATACCTTCAGGTGGGATAGGGAGGTTAAGAACTTGATTTCTGAGAGTTACAGGAAGTCCCCTGTCAAAACTTACACCTCGGTGGATGACCTCAGCATCCATCTCCATAAAAATGAGAAGAAGAAAGCAATCTAGCTTTATATATTGCTTTGAGATTCACAGCTAAAACATGGTTTCTAGAGCTCTGATGCTTTGTTTAAAAATTCATAGCATCATTTTCCCTTCTGCCCTCCATACCAGTAACAAAAATTCAGGAGATTGTGAATTGTTGCAGGGGAATCAGGAACTCGGAAGAAGTCTTTTTATATCTTATTTATTTGCAAAGATTGCATGGACTAATATTTTCTCCCATGCAGGAGAAATCAAGCAAGCCAGAGGGTTTCTTTGCTTTCAGCATCAAACTCCAGGCTTTTCCTTAGGGTCAGGCTACCAGCTGCCTGAACAGGCTGTGGTTCAGCTTCCTTCTTTCTCCATACTTGTGTTGAAGTTACATTCTCTATCTCACATGCATACACACCATCCCATTTTTTTTGGAGCCCATTGAAATTTTCTTTCCTGAGTGGCTAAAGTGTGCTTGTGTGACCTCTGGCTTGGATGGAGGCCTGCTGTCATTTCATAAGAGACTTTAACCATTACTCTGGAGTGAGAAATTAAATTTAGCTCAAGCTACAACGCCACTGGTGATTCTCTAGCCCTAAAGCAGTGGCCAAAGCTACACAGTACTCTGCTTCTGAGAGCATAAACCCGACATAAATTTTGCAGTTGAATTGCTGCAAGCCTTCTTGGGAGAATTTCTTCACAGCAGTTCAAATGTTTCTCTCTGTGGCTCTGGCAGATACACAGGGAATTTTCCTGAGGTGCTCTCTTCTCTGTTAATTTGCAGGTCATGCTTTTGCTCCTAATAGCACCACTAGTAAGCCAGCCATGGGAGAACGAAGGATGCAGAAAGGAGGATGAATTTGGAGTTGTTTCAGTTTCTTTAATGCAAGGTGACAGAGTGCAGCAGAAGCAGAGAAAGGCAAGGCCTGGGAATTTCAGAGGTAAGAGGGAAGAAAATTATATTGAGGGTCTCTTATGACTTACTGGGACTTTACACCTAAGATTGTGAACCCTAGGGAGAGCACCACAGGAGAAAAGGGGAGGAAGGAAGAGCAGCTAAAAGCTGATAGTAGCAGGGAAATACATTTGGGAGATGTGGTAAAGGCACTGGAGGAAAAGGAGGTGAAAACAACATGAAGGAAACAGAACCTGCGAGGTGAAACAAAAGGGGGAAAAGAAAAAAAGAATGTAGGAAATGGAAGAAAACAATTTGACCAAAGAGAGAGGAAATAAGCCAGTCAAGAGAACAGGGAATAGAGAACAGGAAAAGAACCAAGCAGGCTTTTACCGAACAGGTAAAAATTTAGTATGCTGCTTCCTACATTAAAAGAAAAAAAAAAAAAAAAAAAAAAAAAAACAAACAAACAAACAAACAAAAGGCACCTTGTTTAGAGATGGGAACATAGGTGCGGATTAGAATTGAGCTCTGGAGTAATCACGCTCCTGAGGGTTAGCAGCCGGTTTTGAAGACCCTGCCCGCGCTGACCCTTCTGGCAGCGCCGTGAAGGATTGCTGTGTCCAAGAGCACCATCCAGCGGTGAAGGAAAAGCGATATGGAAGCAGCCAAAGGGCGCTTTCGGCGCATCACGGAGAAGGGCGCGGAGCGATCCATTTGTGAGCGGTACCTCGGCACAGAGAGCCCCACATCTCACCAAGGAGAAGATTAAAGGAGCAGAGAAAGCTCCGCACAGGCAGCTGCAGCACACACAGCACAGCCAAGGGGCTTCTGGCTGCAGGTGGGGAAAACAAGGTGGGAGCAGCCCAGAGAGGGAACAGAAGGATCAGTGACAGGGCAGGGAAGCAGGCACTACAGCATGGAGCGGGAAGGAACAACCTGGGGAAGGTGCCTGGGATCAAATGTGATGGCAAGGGAGAAGGGAGGGAAGGAGCAGCAAATTGTGGGGTCACTGCCTGAAACCGATGTGATCACACACGTCACAGGTATTTGCAGAGGGCTCAGGAATATCGGAAAAGAAGCTCAGATCTGGGCACCTTACTAGGGAATTGCTTCTCCACAGTACTAATCAGCCTTTCCTAAAATTGCAGTATTCGTGACTGCTGGTGCTGTGCCCAGCATGGCTTTGGGAAGAATCACAAAAGGGATAATTGTGAATAGGTCAGTGTGTTACAAGTCAATGATGATGGATTTTAACAAAGGAGTGGATGTGGCAAAAGCAACTCCTGTGTGTGTCTGGGATGCTGGAGCAGGAATCTGACACAGATATCAATAAGGAAATTGTGACTAATACAAATGTGAGAACTCAGTAAAAGCTGGTGCTAGAAGAAGCATATTGACCAGTGCTACTCATCTGCCAGTTCCCACTCACAGATCTCAAAACACTAAGAATTAAAAAAAAGTGGGATATCAGTTTCACCTTCTTTGTTTTACACCTTGAAAAACAGAGACATGGAGAAACAAGTAATTTGCCCACAAAGCATAAACAAGAGCATAATTTCAATGCCTTGGGTTCTGTGACAATTATCCTGCAAAACAGTCCATGATGCCTCACACAAGAATGAAGAATTTCACCAAGGCACACACACTTCCTATCAGGAAGGCTTCAGAAGTAAGAAGGAGAGTGAAGGAGAGATGTGGTAGAGTTCAGACAGACAAACAAGAGGTGAAAGGGTGGGCTGAAGGAGATGGGAGAGTTGAGTGGACACAAGAGGGACACCACCAGGCTTACAATGAGCACTGGTATCGGAAAAGGGAGCAATGATAATGACGGAACTTCTTTGAAAGGCAGAGAGAAGAGGAAAAAGGGCTCAAACAGCAGTGAAAGAGCAGTGAAAGAGCAGCAGCTGATGAGGCGTAATTCACACCAGGAGGTGAAAGAGAGAGAGAGAACACCCAAGGAAAACTTCCTTGATCAATAGTGCTGAGAAACATGGGGAGGGTACAGAAAATAAGTTGGAGAAAAGAAGGGTTTCCTCTTGCAAGAAAGAAAGAAAGAAAAAGGAAATGGGCAGCTTGCTACTGAAGCACCAATATTATCACTACTAGAGAGATACTGATTTCTCTTGGGCAAGCCCTGATCTGTATCAACACCAAGCACAACTATCTCAGCCAAGTATGAACTTCCAGAAAGATGCTGGCCCTTTGTCTGACCTTGTGGGCCCCTTAAATTCACTGTGTGTTCTTTGTTGGGGTTTATTGATTTGGGTTATTGTGTGTGTGTGTGTGTTTTGTTTTTGGGTTTGTTTTTTTTTTTTATTGGTATTATTTTATTTTTTTAAGCTCTTTTCTTCAAATGGCTCCCTTTAGAATGTCTTTTCCCAGACTCTGCCTTTGGGCCTATTCTTTACTTTGGCAAGGCAGACTCATTAACCCTGGGAAGCTCTGCCATCTCAGCCACAGGAGAATTCTGCTTTGGTGACCTGTGGGATGATGGAGACTTCTCTGAAGCACAGAGGGACACATAGAGGTCTTTGCCTGTCTCATTACCCAGAATGCGTTTGTAGCTTCCAGCTGCTTCATGGCAGTGCTGAGGTCAGAAATGGGTGCAAACAGAGATTTCCAATGTGTGGTTGCACATGGCAGGCAAGGGAAAGAGAGAAATATGTCCTCCAGTGGGTTTCAGAGCCTATTTAAAATACAATAATTAATGTGTCAAATATTTCCTCAAATCAGACTCCAGAGTCTCAACTTCCCATCATGTCTATTCCACACAGCACCAGTAATTTTCCTTTCCTCCCTCTTCTGTTGAGGTGATTAATAATTAATTATTATTAAAAGAAAAAGACTGAGGGAACTCGCTTGCATTTTTGCAACCAAAAGACTCAAACCGACACTAATTATAATCCTTGTCATTTTTCATCCAGCTGTCTGGATGAAAACCCAGAATCTGGGTTTATGGCAGAAGGCTGTGCCTCTGCTCCTCACTGTATCTAAAGCTAATGGGATGGGGAGGGATGAGGAAATGCAACAGATTCTCCTGAGCTTTGGAAGGAGCTCATATGAGGCAAGGCAGAAATGAAGAGGTCTCAGTTTTTGGAAAGCCCGTTTGAAAGCCTGTTGGAGGAACCATAGCAGAACTGACTGCTTCTGACTTCTGCTAATACCCCATGTTGAATATTAATGATAAACATAATAAAATATGTATACAGTGTAATAGGAATAAAAACGCACATGTAGCACCACAGATTTATAATACTGCTTTACATACACATTCAGACAGCTGAGTAGCTGTGGTGAGCACAGAGCCTGCTGCAAAGAATAAAAACAAGCTTCCTGTTCGAGGTACTTATTCATGCTTGTGCCAGACTTTTTTCACGTCTGCTGCGCAGCTTTCAGGTCCCTTTGCTTCCCAGTTCCCAGTGTGATTACACTGTCTGGACAAACTTAATAGCTTAATCTGTATCATTGTCCTAGCACCTGGAAGTATTTAAAGCTAAGGAAAAGGAGGTGGATAAAGAGTTGGTTTGCTGGCGTTTCACAGTCCTATCCCATAAGAGATTTCACTATCAACAAACCAATGAATTGGAAAATGACCTACCTCCATTCCTGCCCTACAGCTGGGTTTATTCCATCTTTTTCACCACCCCGGATCTGCACAGAGCAGTTCCTGACAGCTAGGGATGCTCAACAGCATCAACTAGACATTCCTTATGCATAACATGGCAAATGGGAATATGTCCTGCTCTAAACCCTTAAAAGTAAACGTTACAGAAGCCTGAAAAGTCTGAAAAAAGCCTGAAGTTCATAGAGGCAGGACGATAGAAGAGATCTGGTCAGCAGGTGAACAGAGCCACCTTTTATTTTCCAACAGAGACTACATCAGATGTTCTGTGGCTGTACCAAAAAATCCACACTATTTTTTACCCACCTGTATCATTTGGTCTAACAAAAGTATTTGCATCTCCCTATAAACTACCTGGCTTACTTTACATAGCATCCTTTCTTCTCTTTCAGCTCCAGTCCTTTTCTGCCATTCTTTTTCTGCATCTTTCGTGCTTCACTCATTCTGTTTCCTCCTTTCACTAATTTGAGTTTGCAGGACTGAAGACCACTCTTTGTGGAAGTAGTGGTATTTTCCAACTAGAATTTTCAAGAGAACTTGGGGTTTGTTGGTATAGGACTGTTTGCCCTCAGAAGGGCACAGAGCCAGGGAATGGGTTTGATTATTCTGGATGAGAGCAGGTGTGAGTACCACCACAAGCCTGCTGGATGCATTCTCCACTCTCTGTTTTAATCTTATCTCGTGATTTCTTGAAGCAGAAGTGGCCTTGAGATGTATAAATGAAACTGTTAGGCAAGACCTGCAGAGTGGTAGTAAAAGTAATGATTATGGTAATAACATAATGCAGGCAAAATATCTTAACACGTGTTTACAAATAACAACACTCTCCTTTAAGGCACTTGAGATATTCCCTGCTCTGTAGGGTGCACCTGTTCATCAGATAGGCTGTCTCTCAGGGGTCTGACCTGAACCGCTGAGCAGCTTCAGCTGGGAATTAGACCCCCTTCTGGGACTTAAAGCTCTAGAAATTATTTAAAGTGCTTGCAAGCAAATCCATGGTGCCTATCAAACAGTTCCCCAGAGACAGCAGAAACAGGGGAAAAATTCTTCCTGTGGAGACTCTGCCAGCGATCTTGAGAAAGCACCACGGGAAGCAAACAAGCCCTCACCTAAACGCAGCTAGGGTTGTCTGTTTCCTCTTCCTGCTCTGATATTCAGCACCTTTGCTTCCTACCTGTCAAAAGAGCTGTCAGCAGAGGTAGCTCACAAAGGAGTTGCTTTTTTGACTGAGTCTATTCACAGACTCAGCACTTTTACAGAGTCATTTCATTCTGAATGACTCCCAGGTTGTTTATGCCAAAGGAATACGGTACCATCCTTCAAAGCACTTTAGTTACTGGAGCTCAAGGAGTAACCAAACGTCTTGCTCAAGTACAAGATTAAGACTGCAGGCAGGACTTTCTGCTTTACCAGGTAAGCCAAGGAAAGAAAAGTCTGCTGTGAACTGTCCTCCACCAGAGGTTACTGCCTTGTCTCAACTTTGACATTTGCTAGTTGTAGTTTCTAAGACAAATTTTCCCATTTAGACTGAAACAGAGAGGAGCAATGAAAGAAGCAGCTCAGCTGGCAACTCTTTGAGGGATGGCATCACCAGCACCATGGGGGCAGCTGTCAGGAACTGCAGTATCTTCCACTGACTCAGCTGTTTGCAGGACCATCCATTGCTCTGTGTCCTCAGCTCAGCCACAAAGTAAAATGTGTTTACTGGATCAAGTGTCACAGCAATAACCTGATCACTTCACACTGAGAGCCTGTGAGTGTGACTTATTAAATTAGACTTAAAAATTGCTTTAGCTACCTCTAAGTTTACTCAGAACAAGTGTCTCCTTGTCTTGTGTAGAGTATCTCCCTCAGCCTCACTAATGACAAAGTCACCCCAAGAGCACATGAGAAGTTTCCACAAGAGAGAAAATAAGTATTTTTCACAACCAGCTTGTAAATCACTTGCACTCAAGTGGTACAAGTTTCTTGTGTAAACCAGGTGTTAGAAAAACAGCCCTTGCCCTTAATTAACAAAGATGAATCCAGATTGCAGGAGCAGGTGAGTTTGGCACCTAAGCTGGTAAGATCAGACAAGCTCACTAGAAAAATCTATGCAGACAACGTACACCCAGCGGGATACACACAGAGAGCCCTGAGAACACAAGATGGAAGAATTTCCATCATCAAAGCAGAACATCACAGGCAGCTGCAGGCAGCCTGAGGGCAGGACACAGTTGCTAAGCAACTCTTCCCTAGGTTGGATGTCACACACACCCCCAACCCCAACCACGCTGGGCATATAAGGGATATTTTGCACCGGGGTTTCAGGTTGTTTTCCAGCACTCTCCTCAAGCAATGCCAAGTACCTTGATTCTGTGATTCTAAGCAACAGTCCCCTTTCAAACACATCCTGGCCTTCTGTAGCTGGAAATGGTATTTGACTGGACCAGTTAGTTGCTCATGGAGTAAATACAGACTTCAGGGTGAAACACGTGCAACATAGGCACTGGGGCAGACAATTAGATGTTTTAGCCTGGTAGGGTTTGACATAAGAAGTTCAGAAATAAATAGGCAAATAATAGAGAGCATTGTTAAAGATAGCTGGAAAAGCTGTTCTCCTCCCTACTTACTGCCCCAATAAACTGTAAGCTTTATTTTTTTTTTCTTTTTGTAAGAAATCTTTCTGACCATGAAAGAGTAAAACCATGAGAGGATCAATATTTTGAAGAAAGCAGAAATATTTTAGGACATTCCACCCTCTCTCTCAAGTATTTGGATCCTGGGGGTATCCATCTGCCCAGGAAGCTTAAGGGTAGATGGGTATCTTGAAGAGAACAGTTCTTGAAGAGCTGAGAACATAGAAGGGCTGTTGACCTCACAAAGCGGAAATCTGAAAGAAAAATCTACCTACAAAAAACTTGAGCATCTCAGTTCAGCTAGGCCTGGAAAGCCAGAGCAACCCAGCTCAGCAGAAGAACTCGAGTGGAAAACGTCGCTGTTAGTCACTAACAGCAACACACAGACTCTAGTTGTAGTTCACCAGAAGGTTAACAAGAGATTTTATTAACAAAATGAAACACCTTATATAAGGCACTTCGTTAAGTAAGAAGTGATTGGTGAATAGGAACACTACTTTCTCTACTACCATTGATTAAGCAAGAGAAACTACGTATTCTATGTTATGAAAAGCAGGGATGAAAAACACCATTTGTTGTTTTGAGAAAGAATATTGTTTGGAGAGTTTGTCTACAGGATTTCTCTTGGAAAAGTGAGAAGCTTTCCCTTGGGAAGAAAAGATCTTAACAGGCCTTCAGCTATGAAGTTTCAGAGACGTAGAATTCTCAGCTGTACAGAAAAGAGAAAAGAGAAGTGGTTAGAGACACTGACAGCAGATCATGGCTTGAGCCATACTGACCAGGCAGCAGATCTGTGCCTCATTTCTGCTGCAAGCTTCAGCAAATGCCCCACTGCAGAACATTTCTGTTCTGGTAATATAACATCACCTGAACAGATGAGAATTTCTTTAAGAAACTTTTTAAAACAGGTCTTGCCATAGGTGTACATTTGTAGTGCTGCCCCAGCCTAAGTCATGGAAGGTTTCCCATGGCTACAACAGCTTTGGGCTAAACCAACACATCACGAGGCGCTTAAAAATGCCTTCTCACTTTGGGGAGTAACTGAGACACAAGTGACCAGATTTCTGACAGCACTGACAGCAACTTGGCTCTTTCAGGGATAAGGCAAAGAAATTTGCATGCAAGCTGCAAATATAAGCATTCATTCCCCTCATCCTGGCAGAACCGAGATGTCTTGTCTGAAAAGTATTTATACTTGTATAGAGCAAGTTTATCTAGTGCTCTGTAGCCATCATAAATTCTTCCACTCCACCCTAACCTACTTTTGCTGGAATGTTTCTCTGTAATTACTCACCTGTGCTAACAGGTTTACGTTGTGCCAGGCATGGGACAAGCACACATCAAGAGGCATCCCTGGGCCCTCAAAAACAGAGATACAAATACTTGGTGTTATTAACATAATTCTACAGATGAGCAGCTGAGGTTTTGGGATCCTTAATCAAATGCTTCTGTCCATTTGGGATGCTCATGGAAGAGCTGAACACACTCCCTACACTGTCTGGATAGCAGAGAAGCACTTTTTCCCCATGCAGGTTAGATTATTCTTCCTAAACTGAGTTTCTAGGGAGCTCCAGAAATGTTACTAATGAGGTTTTATTAATTAAAAAGCTATCTGCACTTTTGTTTCATATTCAGTGGGGCAAAGAGAAAGTTATGAACTACTCTATGAACCAGAACCAAAGAGAATGACAAACCCTCTCCTGTCCTCTCTTTTGTTGTAGCTTGAGTCTTGAGCAAGAGAACATATCTCAGCAAGACTTTCCTTGATAAGCTCTTGCAGTTACCCATCAGGGTGTGATGTGAGCCTGGGCCTTTGAGAGATTTCCCCAGGTGGCAGGGCTTTTGTCAAGCTCCATCTCTGTGAAAAGGAACTTAGGGCTTTGCCCAGCTCCAAAAGTTCCGGGCTTTACCCACAAAGATTTATTCTTCCCTTTGGGACAAAATAGCAATATATTGTGGACAGCAGGCAGACAGCTTGGAGATAAACAAATAGCAGTTTTCAGCTGAACCTTCTTTCCTCCTTTTCATTTTTACACACAAGACTCTGGAGGGGAAACAGATAAAGTGAACAGAAAAGTCCACAGGGAGAGGAACATGTGTGGGGGGAGGAGAGTGAAAGGAAACAAATTAAAATGACAGATAGAAGTTGTGTGTAATAGTGCATTATTTATAAAGACAAGTTCAGCTGAAAAACATTCCTGTCCAGGCAGGAAGAAAGGAAATAAATCTTTTTATTTCGCTATGTTCATTAGTTGCTATCATCCCAATCCAAGTGCCAGATGCATCATCTACAAACCGACCGAGGATTGTGGCCACAGCCAACTGTGCTTTGCATGGAACATCTGTGGCTTGCAGGTCAAGATCATGAAAGAAAGTCAAAAATGTGCATTTTCAGAAGCCTCCCATGCACATTCAAATTCCTGATATGGGAGCAGCTTTCAGAGCATAGAGCTTGTCACATGAGCCTTCTCTAGGGAAGCACAGCAAGGGCAACATTGTCGTATTTAGCAAGACTGATTTTGGGACCTCTTCAGTGATATTCCAGGGCTACTTTTCTGGGAGTGGAACAGAGGGAGAAAGTTGCCAGGTAACACTGGGGAACTTCCAAAGAGTCAAGCTCCAAGTTTTTGTGCGTATTTTGAGCAGAAATAAGCAAATTCCCCAAAGATATTGTCAGGCCAGGAAAAGGATAGCTCCCTCGGAGCTGTATGAGTTGTCAGTTTAATAAAGCCATGTTTTAGCCCCCAAGGACAATTTTCACTCTCCAATATTCCTCTCTGAATTACTATAAGGAAATACAGAATTTAAAGCTATCCAATATTTTACAACAACCCATGTGCTGTGGATGTCCTTTGTCTTCCAAATTTACACTCCTTACAAAAAGCACATGTGTTAGTCTGGCTGTGTACACTTCTCTGTACACTTGCTATTGTTTATGATTTCATTGTCTACAAATGTCATGGTAATTTTCCAAATATTTTATTATTTTGCTGGAGATGGAAATTAGACTGAATAAATAGTTACTTACAGGATCATTTATTTTCTGAAGGTCACTGACTTTTCTTACAAAGAAAGCCTGTTAAGTATCTCCTCAAGTCTGCCTGGCTTTTCAGAAATAATTGCCAGTATTGCAGCAAAGTTAACAACTTTAAGTATCCTAGCACACGTGGTGTGCAGCTGTTTGCCTGTGTGTAAGGCAGCTGGTCAGTCCCTCCACTCCTGAGAGGACCTGCCAATAACTCCACTCTCTGTCACAGCACACTCTCATCTTTTTCCCGTTTTAGCTAGAACCATTCTGCTATGGCCCCTGGCTGCTCCTTTCAAATCTCTTAGGATCTGGGATTCCTCCAAAAATGGATCATCTCCTAGACACATCTGCCAGCTCTGTTCTGAGCCTTTTATGGAGACTGCCTAATGATCCCAGCTGGCTCTCACTGGGAATGGATGGGTCCTGTAGAGCCAAAACATCCTGGTATAGCATCTCGCCCAGAAGAGCTGACCTACAACATTATCGTGTTGCAAGCTTCCAATATCTACTCTTCAACAGCTATTTTACAGTTTGTCCTTTACATTTTCAAACTCTTCTTTTTACTTTTTAATCTTGTTCATGATGCTTTGGGGTGAAAGAGAACCAACTTCTCAATCTCAGCCATTTTCGAGCCATCATTAATTTCTTTCCCATCCTCATTTACTAATAGACCTACTTTCTCCCTACTGTTACTTTTTGCTCTAATCTGTTTGCAAAAGCCTGTCTTATTCTACTTTAGCCCATTGATTTCATTCTGTTTCTCATCTGCCAGGCCCTCAGATGGCATGTTTTATCAGCTAGGAATTCATCTCATTTCTTTCTATTATGCAACTTTATCTCAGCTGCCTCACTGAAACTGAAGCATAACAGATCTCCTGCACTCACTTTTATCATCTAAGGCTCTTATTCAGCAAGGTAATGCCACCAGGCTCACCTGAATTGTCTCACTGAGGTCAGGCACTGAAAGTTAGAAGGATAGTCTTAAGGCCCTTGTTCATCAGTAGGAGTAAAAGCTCCCTTGCTGCCATTCTGTGAAAAAAAATTAATATATACATTGTGGAGATATATATTGATATGTATTATATATTGATATATGTTGAAGATAGAGGAAAATGCTCTAAGTAGGGTTTCCTCTGTATCTCTAATTAAGAGATGGTGTGTCTGTCACCCACCTCCTTCCCCCCCCGCTCACAGAAGAAATAAAGAACCTGCCCAGAAGCCCTGTCGATCCTTTAACGTCATCCATCCCAGAGGAATGGAATAAACTACAGATGACTGGCACAAGATTCTAGCAGATGTCAGCTCCAACCTTCTGGCATTTCTCCTTGTGACTGCTGCTCCCAAAACCCAACAAATGCTCCATGGCTCAAACGGGGCACCGTCCCAGGAGGTGCTAATCCACAAGATGCTCTCCGTGGGTGGTAGGGAGAGAAGGGGTTGAGAGGGTGCATATGTCTTAAGCAGTCAATGGTATTGAAAAATAGCCCTGCAGGAGGATTAATTATGTCATCTGAAGCAAAGAAAATTGAGCAAAAGCATTTGAAAATCTCTGCCACTCTCCTGTCTTCCCCACCACCTCACTTTCTCATTTGGAAACTCTCAGATGCCTCTCCCTCTCTGGATGTTTTGATAAGGCCTTTTCTTGTTTCTTTGCCGCCTCAAGCAAGTGTGATTTGATTTTGCTTCTCTTTCCTTCCCTCCCTGGTTTGAGGTGTGCACTACTGGCTATCTGTAAATTCCATCTCCCTTGCTTGTTCATTTTCTATACAATTCCTTTACACACCCTCCCTTCAGCCAAATGGATTTTTTTTTAATCTACCTTGTATTTTAAGTTGTCTTGATATTGTTAGCCTTTGGGCTTACGAGACTGTGTTTTTAATACTTTCCCATCCTCCCAATGCCCCAGTTCATACTAGAGGACAGCTTTGCATTCATTTCTATCAACTCCATAATTGGTTTGCAGAAAGTTCCAGCATCCTTATTTGAGCTGGGTCAGAACCAATACCATGGGCCTGATTTCCCAGCAATAGAAAGTGAAGAACTACCAGGGCAATGAGAGCCATTTATCACCTGCAAGGGCATATTGAAGTCACTACAGCCAAAAAAATCTCTTTGAAATTATGGGATTGGCCTCCCCTCTAAGATGAACTGAACTGGAAGTCCAGACAGCAGAAATTCATCCAGATCTGGGCAACATTAGATTGGGATATGGATTTGGATATGGCAATAGCTCCAGAAGTTCTCACACTCCTGAAAAGTGGACTCTTGAGCTATACAGGCCTGATCAAGTAAAATTCTACCATAAATTTCATCTCACCGCAGACACTGCTCCTCCCCACCCCTTCTTACAGCCAACTGACCACCAGCTCAGGAGATCATCATTTAAAATATTTTTTTTTCTTCTTCTCTTAAAAAAAAGCAAAACAAAAATATTGCTAGATACTCAGTGTATGAGCATTTCTGATGAGATATTGCTTTGCCAGCAGTGGGGTTTCCTTCCCCAATATATTTTTCAGTAATAATAATAAAAAAGTCCTCATGCCTAGATTTTAAAAATACCTGCAAGCTTTTCCATTATTTTCTAGTTTCATCTAGTTTCACAGTTTTTAACTCTTTTTTTTTTTTT
>VZTB01009267.1:701256-739288 GCA_013397245.1 Thryothorus ludovicianus
TTTTTTACGGTATGTGACCACTTCATAAAATATCTCCTTAGTTATTTTTGCCACACTTCACTAGTAAAAGTTCATTGTTTTTTTGCAGGTGCAATTGTTATATTCATGTCACAGTGGCCTGTTTCTTTGCCTCATTTAACTCCAACATATCTAGCTGGGGTAAACCAGAGTATATAATGTCATTTTCCCAAAAATAACACTTTAGTTTCTCAATAAATCCAAACCAACCTCATTGTGGGGATATATACAAAGACATTTACACTGAACATTGACTGTGGAAATACAAGTTGGAATCTGCCAGGGCAGCTCAGTGCCTTTCATTTTGATGCTTTCACACAGGTATAAGAAGAGGTCAGCTTCTTCCTCCATAGCTAGTTTTGGCTCTCAGGTTGCTAATGGAAATAAAAGCTCTGTGTACCTTACGCTAGGTGAGCCAGTCTCACTGTGGTGATGCCTGCAGAGTAGTCACTTAGATGGAGGAATATCTCTCATCATTTTTATTCCTTTTTTCTTCTTCTTCTTTTCTTTTTTTCCAGAAAGACGACAGCAACAGGAAAAGAAGACAAGACATTGTTGCCACACCTTCAAAATCATTAACATTTTGACTCACTGCCGTGTTTCTATTTGGAAACTTCTAGATACAGGGACCATTCTGAATTAAAGTCTGTAGCAATGCTTGGATCTTTAATCCCTCAATAATTCAAAATCCAAGTTCTCTGGCCATAGAAATTGACCCCATAACACACACACTATTAAAATAGGTCAGGTTAAAATTTAAAGTGTCTACCATGCCATGATAATTGCAGAATGTCAAAGAATTTTCAAAACATTTCCTCATGAATCCTCAGAACATGTAGTAAATCTTACCAGCAATATTTCAACCATCCAATCATGATAAAAGCAGCAGTGACTTGACCATCTTACATAGAGGGTGGAACAGGTAGAAGCATTCAGATTCCTACCCAGTCCCACAGTCTCAAGCTGCACCAAGGGAAATTTAGGTTGGATATTAGGAAAAAGCTTTTATGGAAGAGGTGATCACATACTGGAATGATCTGCCCAGGAAGGTGGTGGAGACACCATCCCTGGATGTGTTTAGAAAAAGACTGTATGTGGCACTTGGTGCCATGGTCTAGTTGAGATGTTAGGGCATGGGTAGGACTTGATGACCTTAAAGGTCTCTTCCAACCTTCATTCTGTGATTTTGTGATCAGTCTGCAGAGAAAGGGATAAGCTGGGCTGTTTGTCCTATCCTGGTTGTTTCAAGAGGTTATAGGGAGCCCCAACTCACTGTTTCAGAGGATGACAAACTTTTTTGCCCTTTATCTGCTGGAGTCACACTGAGCCTCTGTTCATCATGCTGTAACTATGAGATCATGCTTACAAGATCATTTAAAAAGGAAATATGTTTCTAATTAATATCTCATTTAAAAAGAAAAAAAAATCATAAAGCTTTCTTTTTATGGCCTAACTTTTTATCTTAAAATGTAGTGGGCCTGATTCACATAGGAATGTCAGGTCAGAAGTTATACACAAAGGAAAAAAATTGCTTCAGAAAAAAATATGAATTACGTTTTTGATCCATCACTATACAACTTCATTTTCTTCTGCCCTAGTTTTTTTTTCTTCCCTCTGCTGTTGATCATATCTTCCTTTATTGGTATTCCAGTCACATGCATTATCCTACCCGCTTTCTGTAATGCCAGCTAAATCTTCATTGTTTTCATGCATGAAATCTTCCTGCTTAGTCATTTCCCATATTTCTTGTGCTGAGACACTGAGAAAAGACTTTTGTCCATTTTCTCTGCCACCCTTTAACCTCACTTTCTTTTTTGGTTGCATTCTCTCTTCCTTAGTCCCAGTCAAACCTAGATACACAGTCAGACCATGCCTCCTGCTCACCTTTGTGTGCTTCTTCAATAGCAATTACTCTGCTTTGTGCCTGACTGCTGCTTAGTTCAGTCCCTATGGACAACACAGTCCAGTCTTCCCTGCTGAGAAATCTCCAGTGATCTCCTGCTCCCTCTCCATTGTCCTTGTAGACAGCTCTCCAACATTTCCTCTTCTGTCAGCCAGCCCAGTGTTCTCAGCAGGGGTGGCAATAGGACTCTCACATCCTCTCCCCTATCACCACTCAGAAACAGAAAGCAGCATGCAGCCCTACAAGTGTTGTTCTGCAAGGAGAATAACAGAATCATTTAGGCATTGGAAAAGACTTTTAAAAATCATTGAGTCCTAGCAGAAGAAATTTCATGTTCTCTGCCCTTGGCCACCTTCCTCACCAAATCCTTTTCCCACCTGATCCCAAACTGTGTCTCTGGTTCTCTCATTTGCTTTACTTTTCTGTGTGGCCTTTCCCCACAAGGCTTAGTTTTAATAGGTTAGAACAACCAAGACTTTAAATTCTCCATTCTCTTGTTCCTTGGTGAGTCAGTAAAGAAACTCAGAGGAGACTGAAGATGGCCTAAAAGGATAAACCTTGACACCAGTCCCTCCAGAGACTCCCTCAGCTCTATCCCCAATCACATTAGAAGAACATTCCTCATCCAAGGAAGCTTCATGCTTGGCACTTTGCCCAGTTTTGGCTGTTGCCCTCCAAAAATGTGATTATTCTCCCCACCATGAATATGACCTTCTGCTACACAGTCACTGCCATTTCTTGTGATTCCCTTGTGATAGTTTCAGGCCCTTCCTTGCAGTTGCCCTCCTTTTTCCACTGCTTCCATCTACCCATCAGCTCCTCCACCCATAGTAAAAGGAATTGCATCTCCATGAAACTGGCAATTGGAATTTTTAATAGTACTAAAATAATTTAGTCCATACTACAGGTAATTTTATTAACAGTCAATATTTTCTATCCTAAATGACAGATTTATTACAGCACATTATTTTTATTATTGAATGTAATCATATCCCCATGCTACTGAAATCCCCTGGGCATCCACAGTGCTCTAGCAGTAATAAATAACCAATGCACACAGAGCAAACTTTTGCTAAGGTGAATTTAAGGTTGCAGGCATATAGCAGTGGTTTGAGTGCATATTACTCCTCAAGAACATTGGAGTTAACAAGTTGTTTGCAGGCAAAAGAAAAAGCAATTCTCATTTCTCATTTTTTCAGTCCAACATCCCACAGAACCCAAAGTCATGGGGTTCTTCTCCAGCTATTCTCCTTTGTACACACCTTACTCGTACTCTCTCCCCTTGTGTTTCCTTGTAGCAGCTTGCATAAGTTAGTTGTAGCTGACTATAATGTTAGCATATGAACATGAGTTTACCTGTTTGAATTAGGAAATAACTTCCTTTTAAGAAGATGAACTTAAGCTAGATCATGGCAAGAACAGTTTGTCCAGATGAGCAGATTGGTGGCACCAGTAAGTGGCAATAGACAGGTGTACATTTAGGGAATTTGGATGGACTAATCAAGCATTGCTCAATCCTACCAAAACTTATATCTGACAGCACCTGGAGACTCCCATGGACAGAGCCCAAGGGCCCCCACCAATCAACACTGGGAATATGCATGACACAGTTGGAGCTGCTATGCTGACCCATCCAAATTCTCGCCTCTGACCCATCTCACCATCTCTCCCACTGAACAGAGAGGTTGCATAACTCATAAAAATGCATCTATCTGTGATTAAAATGTTCTAGTATCTAAGTCCATTTGGACTCTGCAATATCTCTTGGTCCTAAGTGGCAGCAGCCCCTGCTCCCTGCATGTACACCTGTGCAGCATCCCCATGGTTACCTGACCAGAGCCAGGACCAGAGGCAGCTCATGCTGTGTCTGCTCTCAGCTGTGCACGTGCTCATCAGCCAGCTGACAGGCCACACTGGGCAAGTCACACTCCAGCTCTCACTGTCTTTCCTCCCAGTGAGGGCACTCGTTTAAGTCTGTTTCCTTAGCACAGCCACAAATTTCCTTGGCACTTAAAGGAACTTTTTTTTTTCTTAATCACCTATCCTGTTAGGATATGTGGCTGAAAGCAGACAGCTGATACCAGAGAAGATCAGGACTGACAGGCTGACATGCAGGCAGACAGAATGATTGCCTGTCTCACACTTGCTTAAGAATTTAGGATATAGAAAGCCACTGGAAAAGTAAAACTTTTGATTCAGATGAACCACTCAAATTCAAACTGCATTCCTACAGAATACCATTTCACTATTTCCCCTTCATTGAAGATTTTTTAAAAGCAATCCACCAGAGGTCACAGAACTATTTGTTATCTACTCCAAATAACAACCATTCTGCTTTGTTACCACATTAACCTTTGGTCTTTTCTAGGTAAAAACTTAAATCTCGCAATCAGGGAAGATGAGGTTTATCTGTGGAGGCAGGCAAGTGCGGCATGCAGGAGCACTCAGACAGCAGGGCACGAGGTGCAATTGTCGAACTTAACCTTGTGGGCTGCTAAATACCTGCTAGAGCAGCTGCATGACCTCAGCATCTGGCAAGGTCGCAGCCTATGCTGCACAGGGAAAGATTGCCTTCAGCATGTTGCTCGTGTAAATGAGGGTTTGTGCACTGTGCACAACTGCAAATAAAGCAGTAAAGCTCCTTGCTAACATTTGGAATACTGAAAACTACTTGCAGCTACATTCAGTCCTGTTTGCCTTGTGCCAAGGCCTCTTCACACAGTGGGAAAGTAACAAGGAACTTGAATGTTTTTGCTAAGACGTTCAGTCTTGTCTCTTCAGTTTCCTAGCTCACTATTTGTACTGCTTTTGAAAACTTGCATGTTACATGCTCCAGTCACCCAGAGTCTGCTAAAGGAGCTGGGCTAGAGATTAAATGTCTACTAGTGTGAAGAAAACTATTTTTCCTGCCTTCAGCTGAGTTAAAGTCAAAGCCCTGATGTTACCAACAAGAAGAAATTCCAAGGGAGGGGGTAAAAGAGGTTGTTTAACAGAAAAGACAAAACGTTTCCTTTGAAGCCAAGTCAGGAGCAAACACAATTGTGTCAAGTGCTGTACATCTGGGGTTCAAGGCCACTGTTCTTCCCACCAGACCATACTCCTTGGCTGGCCTATCTCTGCTGTGATGCATGATAGCTTGTGAGAGCACTCCTATCCCCTTGCTTCCACTGCAGGACACATCATGCTCTTCCAACATGCAATGCATTATAAAGTAACACGGAAATAACCCAAATCCAGCATCTTTACATTTGTAAATAAGAACAAATACATTCTGGAACCCTGATTCTCCATGTGTTATTAGCCTCCCCATGCAGTTATGAGGGGGAATAATGCAATTTTAAACTTATTCATTAATAGACATTGGCTGGAATTTTTCAAATATTTTATATTTTACATTATCTTCTATGAGTTAAGCACTCCGTTAGTGGGATTTGGAAGTCTAAGCAAATAGGGTCCTTTAAAGAGCTAAGGCATAAAGAGCTTTAAGATCCTTGAATGAAAGAATCTATAAGTAGTACAAAGAATCATTGGCTACACAGGCAGAATTTGTCATTATCATCTTATTTTGTGATAGCAAAGCCCTGTGTAACAATCCAACACATTAGGCATTAACACAGAGATAAAATACTCCCTTAAATAGGAAGCCTCCTTTGGTACAACTCTGAAAACTGCTGAGTTGATGGATAAATTCCTATCTTCTTAATGCTTTCTGTATTGGATCTTTGACCCACTGGTGTATTATTCCTCAGAGTGGAATCAGAAAAAAGGTTCCTCAGTAATGGGTGCTCAGCTTTGTGCTCAGAAGTACTGCACAATCCAGCAGAATGCAGCCCATATTGAAGGGGTTTGGTTTGGCTTTGGAGCTGTCTAGGGCAGACATCTCCCTCTCAGCCCTCTGGTATCTCCTGCAAGCTTAGCACAGTCCATGAAGCCAACAAAGAGGTGGGAGGAAAAGAAAGAAGCGTTACAAGGCAGAAAGCAAGAGGAGGACATTTGAATTTCATAAGACAGGTTAACCCCGCAGGGCTGAGAGAAGCAAAAACAACTTATTCTGAATAAACATGATATGGAAATTGCAGAGATAGAATTGAGCCTGCATTTATCTAGGAAGCTACAGCGCAAGTTGGTGCGAGATGCCATCAGGAAAACCTTGTGAGAACTGAAGGCTACAGAAGTGATCTTGCCAGCCACACCCCTCCAGACTCCCTGCTCCCATAAGCCATAGTTTTGGTAGGAGAGGTGATGGGATAGTGGGAGGCAGCTCCCACTACAGCCCCTTCGCTCAGCCCCCAAGGCTGAAACACATCCTCAAGCAGCACATGCCAGGCTCTGCCTTTGCCATCTCCTGGATCATGGCCAGGCATTGCCAGTGGGAATGCTGGCTCACATATTCTGAAACCCTGGTGGGGAAATGTTAACAGCTGAGCAGCAGAGACTGCTGTGGGCCAGGGCTTGGCTCTACACCCCAACCTTCACTCACTGGTTAGCAGGGGTGCAACGAGTCACCAAGCCTGTCAAGGACAGGAAAGGAGGGAAGGAATAACACACACATACAGCATGGAAACAGACACACTCCATGATGAAACTTCATGCCCTTGTCCCAGGCTATCCTTAATATGACTGATGGTCCCAGGCAAAACAAAGTCAATTTGCACCCATTCTGAGTGTGCAAATGTATTTGATAGACGAGCTCCAAAGACACTAGCTGATGTGATTTAAGATGTTACCTCTCCCCAGCTGTCTACCCTGTTCCTCTGCCAGAAGTTACTTCCCCAACAGCAGGGAGAGCAGAAAAAACATGTGTCTGCACCTTGAATGCTCTAGCTAAGGCTGGTGTATTAGCATAAACTGCCAAGGAAGGGTGGGTTTGTGCTAATACATCAGATGAGAGCTGCAACCACTGGAGCACAGGCACATGTCTCATTCTGCCAACTCTCCAGTCATTTCCAACAAGGGAGCAGAAAGGACAGCCGAGGGTATTAAAGTCATGTGTGCTGGGTACAGCCACACACACACATACACACACAGATATATATATACATGTATATATGTATATGTGGCCAGTACTCTGATGAACACACTGTGCACCAGACCATTTTCCCAAAGCCTGGTGACATGCAGACTCAAGAATGCACAGCCTGGACCATGACAATCGAGCAAGACAAGCAAATCAGCACTAAGGAGTGCACTTAGAAAGGCACAGCTACAAGCCTGCCATAGGGCAGGGGAGGGAAGGGTGACTTCAGCTTCCTCCTCCTCTTAAACCACTGGGGAGAGTGCCAGCTCATACCTTGGCTCAGCATCATCAGGAAGGCTGGCAGGTCATTACCCAACAAAAACTTCCTTAGATAGAATTATGGAACTGCAAGCTAACAAGTTACTGGGAAAATTCCACGGGTATGAAAATCGGCAGAAAAATTTGGTCAGCTCATTCTAACATCCATTTCTGCTATCAGTATCAGTGATGCACGTTTATGCTAAACATTTCTTTATCTCATAGAGCATAGAACTTGCTTTTTACATGAAAATCATTTGTGCTTTGGAAAATCCTGTAATGTGATGATTTGCTTAGCTTTCTGTTCTATGCTCTCACTTTATTGTTTGTTTTTTGCTTGTATCTCTTGTTTATGATCTCTCTGTATGCTGAAAATCCAGTACAAATATTTAGTAAACAATAAGAAGATTATTGCTGCTTTCAAGCAGAAAATTTGCTTCTGCCTCGCAGAACATCTATTTTGGCTTGTGTTTAATTTTTTAAACAATGAATATATATCTATAGATCAGATCTTTTCTCGCTTGGATTCTACGGCAGTGGGTGCTTTATAAAGTCAATATAGATGGAATCAGCTGTAATTCATTTACAGGAAGCTCATCTTTGATCAGAAGATATAGCAATTGTTCTTTTTCACATGTGACAGGAAAAACCTCATTTTTTCAGCACATTATTTTGAAATCTTAATTTTTTTTTAAGTTAGAGAACTCCTGGACAATCTTCTGTTTTGACATTTCTAGAACACCTGAAGCAGCCCTGGATTGGAGACCACAAAGAAATCCATGACATGGGTAAGGCAACTAGCATATTCCCTCCAAACTCTTGTTCCAGGCACAGACTTAATGAGTAATGTACAGGATGGAGTCCTGGAGCTCTCCCTTCTCAGGGTGAATTTATCCCAGTCAGAGTTTGTGTAGGTAATTTACTCACCTCCTGACTTTTCCTTACAATTTCAGATAAAGCCCAAATGCTTTTGAACTGCCACATTGACACATTTCTCTCTGTGAAATCACAGGCTAGGAGTTTTTTGGGCTCTTTTTTTTGTTTTGTTTTGAGGGGTTTTTTTGTAGTAACCTGATTTTGAGTGCCCAGCTAGATACCAGAGGCTACAATAGCTTCACTGATTATGGCATCTAAATTCAAGAGGCTGATGTGAATCTATGTCTGTCTAGGACACACAGCTGTCAGACCCAGGATCCATCTACAGCCAAGGGAAAGAAAAAGCTACCCTAGAAGAAAAAAATTAAAGCACTGAGGCATAAGACACTTCCACAGACAGACTTTGGTAGCCCTGGAAAAGACTTAGTCCATTTGCTGATCCATCGCCCATCACCCTTTTTAAAATTAGTTCCCATAACATCAGGTACGTTTCTTCCTTTTAAGGATTTTTAGCAGTTGGCCTGAATGTAGCTATCATATACCTTGGCCAGTGCAGCCAGAAACTAAAATATGCAAAAGAGCAGGAGACTTGGTTGAAAGTGTTGATGCTTGTTGTAGTTCTGGAGCAGTTATTAAGGCCCTAACAGATGAAATGAAGAAGCCTCAACAAGCAGAGAATAGCTGCTTTCTACCTCTCTCCCATTTTAAGGACACCCATTGTAACCAATTTAATCCTTTTTTGCTGAGGTGATCACTGAAGGATGGGAGACCCTCCCCAGACGAGCCTTTCCTGGGAAGAACTCTGATGTTCTTGTATTTAACTTGGGTATGTGAGAAATCTATTGTTACACGAAGCAAACTGAGGGGGGTTTGAATGACAGAAGCACCATGGCATCACCAGTTTGGATTAGAAACAGAGGACTTTGAGGCCACCCTGGGGGTTTTCAGGCAGAACAACTGTGAAACTACAGCTATAAATTTAATCACTGTATATTGATGTGGTGCTGTTGGGTGTATTGATGTATTTTATTGCTAAGCAGCGCATTCTCCCCATGTTTTTTCCCCCTTGAGCAGATTAACTGTGTATTCCAAAATACTGTCCAACAGAAACATGAGTGGCATACTATTTTCACTTTGCTTGCCTCCCACATAAAAGAACAGCTGTGAATGTCAGCTGAAGCTGATTTCTCCTGCACAATGGCCTATCATTTTTTGTAAAACTAAATAAGTGGCAATCATTCATTTTTTTTCATGGATATAAACACTTTGGGTCAAACTCAAACTGACTGAAATGATATTGCATTTTACCTCTGGTTGATAAGTAGTTGTAATTTACAGGCCAATAGAACTGGGTAGATAGAAAAGCAACTACCAAGTAGAATTAAGATAAAGAACCTCCCACTCTCACTTTGTCTTACACCTTTCACTGAGCTGCCTTTGCTCCTGCATCATTTATTCCCTGACTGTACGTTCCTGTAAGTTACACTAAGTTGCTGCCAGGTAACATAGAGCATCATTTATATCACCTCTGAGCACTGCCCAATTGCAGAGAAAGCTGCTGGAATCATTGGTTCAGTCCCAAACACCCAATCAAAGCAACTTCTGCAGTGAGAGTAGGCACAAGATTAAGTCTTTACACAAAGCTGCAGAAATTGGAAGCACAATTGCTGGGTAAAGTGCCACCCACATACAGCCCTCCCTTAGTGACAAAGGCTGATTGTCATAAGAAAGGCTCTACACATCTAATGGTATCTCTTACCCTTATTCTCTGCAAAGGCATTTTAGGCTTCCCCAAGCTGATATGGTACTTCAGCTTGGTACAGCGTTGTGCAGTTGTTACAACAGGGCCCCAGAACAATAAAGCCTGTATCAGGGGGATGCACTGTTTTCCAGTCCAGGGAGAGCTTGGTTAGTACCCAGTCAGGCATCTCTGCAATGCTCTTCTGCACATCACAGAGGAGCCCTGAAGGATCAGGCCATACCAAGTTTGAAGAGAAAGGACTTTCTACAATGCATGGTGCATTCCAGTTGTTTGGACCTTGTCCCTCCTCGCCGTCTGTATGTAAGAGTGATTTGGGGCAAGTCATTTCCCATTTTTATCCCTCTGCTGTTCCCCATAGCATGGCAGTACTGTAGAACCCCATTAAGCAATTTTAGGCCATGGCAGTATTAGCCAGGACTTGGAGTCATGCATGTTATTGCCACATTGCAATTGATATTGATTATATGTATCCTTTGGAATCAATACTGGGCTTTTTCCACTGAAAATTAGCATTCTTCTGAATATGACAAACAATGAAAAAAGCTCTCAAGTGTGCATGCATACCTCCAAAAACCCAGCTTGGCACTGGCAGCAGTATGTTAGCATATGTATGACACATTTCAGTTTATGTTCTGAAAGGATAAGATTAAACCCTCTTGCATTAGTACCTGCTGCAACAGTTTCCCCATTTCTCCTATTGCAGATTGGGAAGACGGTAATTTGTGAAAAGCCCATTAAAAATACAGCTCTCCCCATTCACAGCGGTGCAGAGTATTAATAACTTTTTCACTGAAAGCCTGGAGACCATGTATATTCTCACTCCCTATATCCTTCACCTTAACAGACCTCAGTCTAGGGACAAATCTTTAGGACTTACAACACACAAATGGCAGAACAACATTAAGAGTTATATCCAGAATATGTCTAGTACTTCCCATTTTTTAGATGAGTGGTTTTCAAACTGTGGTCTGAAAACCTGTAGGGCCTTGCTCTATTTCTGTATCTGATGTGCATTGTAAGGATCTAGACACGGGAATTTCCTAAAGGTGATTGGACATCTTTCAAATCTATAAGGGATCAGCAAATTAAGAGGTGGGAAAAATATGTGCATAAAAAGCCTGGAGGTCAAGTGCATTCATGATGAGAGTGAAGAGGAAAAGTTGGGCGTCTGAACACTCTCTCCATGTGACACCAGACACTCCCATACACAAGGTATTACTATCAGCAAGGGCTAAGACCCCATCAGCCTCCTCCTTTCCCTTTCCTCCTGTAAATCCACAACTGATTAAAAACATTAATTAACTGTCAAACCCTCCTCTGCTCTCCATCAATTAAATCTGGTTTATGTCCATTTTATCTATCCATCCAGATGCTTTAATTAGTCTCCATGATTGCAATTCATCAGCACTTCCACAGAGTAAAGCACATCAGCAGTCTTCTCTCTCTGCAAAATTTACTCAACACCTCACCTAATGGGGCTTTGAGCCCAGCTTATATTCTGGACTCAACTACAATGCAGTAACAAAAATAACAGTAATAATTAGTACAAAGGGAGCTTTCTTTTCATTCCCAGCTAAAAAGTTAATATTGTGTCTTAATAGTACACAATCTAATTATTTAGTAGTTTTTCCTGATTCCCTAATGTAGTGAATATGCACATTATGTTCTGTTTGTAAACTTGCAGTGGGTCTATAAATACAATATGGCCTTACTGTGCAACCTCGCAATCTCTCTGAACCCAAAAAAAAGAAGTTTAAAATTAATAATAAATGATAAAACATGGGGAAAAAACGAATCGTGCTTCATTAAATGATAAAATCCATCAGGAGCCAGGGGCAAGGACAGGGGCAGGGACTCGGTTAATTTGTGAGAGTAACGTAATTTTGAATTGTTGAAAAGATATAACAGTGGATATACGTAATGCAGTTTAATCTTGGAGGGCACTCCAAGGAGAAAAGGCCTAGCAGCTATCTGACCTCGTCCAGGAGAAGGAGAATATATTCTGTTGCCTTGGCAAAATTCAAATACTTATGTGATCTTGAGCTGTAATGACTAACAAATCAAAGAGCTCAACAAGCCAAGCTGTGATCATTCCCACTGCAAGAGAAGACCTCCATGCAGACCTCCCAGCTGTAAGGAAATTTGGGCAGCCAGTTCAGGAAACCCCTTGTCATTTCCTGCTTTATTTTGTGCTCTGCACAGGAAACAGCCATATCACAATCTTAAGATTAATTCCAAAGCACTAAGGCATTTTTACCATAAAGACTCTTCTGGTAACCTCACCTCTACTCCATGTCTCCACAATGATGCCTTAGAGCAGTTTTAACCTGCTCACCAACATTATGCTGTCAAAGTGGGACACTGGGCCATTAAATGCTTAGTATGAGCTCCCTTCCTTGAATTTCAGACAGTATCAGTGGTAAGGAGACTTTACCTTCCTCTACCACCACATGCAAGCAAATAAAATCAAGTTCAAGACATGAGGATACGCTAGAAAATATCTGTTGGAAAGACACCCAAACTCAAGAGAAAGATCCCACAGGAAGATGAATTATACAAATCTCCTCAGTAAACTTCTATAGCCAATGCACGATCACTGCAAAAAGCTGCCTCATTTCCAGTGTAATTGTTTTCACATTACAATATGCAGCTTTTAGCATTTCTTAAGACTTTGTCCCTCGCATTACAAGATATCATATTTTGAGACAGTAGAATGACATTAAAAAGTAAGAATAGGTGTCATATTAAAGAAAAACTTAATATACTCATTTTGAGCTGGTAAGTATGATATTGGAATACTAAATCCTTTCCTTTGTAACATGTTTAGTATTCCTTTTCTCAAGGAAGCGGGAGCTTTATATTCCTTAGCTGAAATCTTGGAAACAGCATAGAGTTCTATCAAAAAAGGTGATCTGACAGAACTGAGCTGTGCAGTGTCTGCATGAATATACTGGATGTATGAAGAGTCACTCCTTGTTATAAAAACACCTTTTATTGTAAATACATATTTCACAAAGTATTTCAGATACTTTTAAAATATTTATGTTGCAATTAAACTAAAAATACTGAACGTGTGTTTCACAAATTAAGCCAGTAACCCAACTGTGGCTTTCATCCCAGTTTGACAACATAAAATTTTGAAATGTCAAAACCGCCTTCAGGACAAAATTTCCATTTCTGTTGCCATCTGTCATGATGTCCCTCAAAAGCTGCAGACCATACTCTGATCTCTCCAGGACAGGAGTTTTCAATTGCTGCTTCCTGCCTGCTGTTTCCACTTTGACATGGGAACGGAGAAGTCACTCAAGACCACTATATGTCAAAGACTTTTTTACCAGGATGAGGAAAAAAAAAAAAAACCACAAAAAAAACCCCACAAAATATCAAAACTGTATTCAGCTGGATTGTTCAACCCACACATTTTAACGTGGGTTGCAGCCAGGGAGTAAAAAGTTGCTAAGACCAACAACTCATTTATTGCTGCAATTGTCATCTCTGATATCCTGACACAGACACATAAATCATCACCCCCCAGCTATCGGGTTTGCCAAGGGTGGCTGTGCCAGCAGAGGGGGATCTTCTGGTGATGAGCAGCTGAGATCACTGACCTTCAGCCAAAACTGGCTGCTGCTTTGATCTAACTCTGCTGTTGAAGGTAATGTCTAAGCTGACACTCAGTCTGAAGTCTGTAAAAAAATGCAGGCAAATTCAGATTTCTCTCAATATGCATTGAGCTCTTAATACAAAGCAAGACTTTCCAACACTGGAAGAGCTGCACTTGAAAACCCACAAAATTGTTATTACACCAAAATATAGCTAAGTAAAATTGCCTTACAAACATCTATCACATCTGAATACAATCCAGAAATCTTCCTGCCAAATTTTCACATTCCGATTTTGGTCCCTTAGAGGTCCATGAGATATATTTACAGTTTCCATAAAAATAAAGAAGAGACACTGTTATGTTAATTCACCATTCAGGGGTCCTCAATCTTGGGAAATTTTGTGGGGATTTGCAAACTAAAAGAGATTGAAAACCACTGTTGCCTATCAACTCCCCAAGAATCTACATGGTGCTCATACTAAATACCTTCATATATTACTTGCATACTCTGCAGATGTTTGCATGCTGTGATCATGTAGAATAACAATGCCTTGAACTGTAAAACACTGGTCTTATTTATATACAATGCCATACTTGGTATTTTATGTTTATCTGTTCTCATAAGCCACCATCATATATTGCATTGGTGAGAAACTATCAAAACAGCTCTGAAAACAGCAAACACTCAATCACAGGTCAATTTTTCTGCCAATTCACTTTCACGTTTATCTGGGGAGGGAATCTTGGCTTTGGATGTGTCAGAACAAATTTCCTCACTGACTTGAGTGGTCCCAGAACTTCAGTCAGCGTGCTATAGTATTTTTACTGCATCCCAGGCAAAGCAACTTCTAGCCTTTCCTTTTGGAAACTATTTGATAGCTCAATGAGCTCACCATAAGGGTTTTCTCATTTGTATTTCTTCCCATCACTGCTAGCTCTGCCCAACACACATTAACTAATTCCTTATCCACTTGGTGTTTACACACTTTAAATATTCATAGAGGGCTCCATTTTCCCACATTCCCATCACTGCCAGGTGCATTAACTTTCATTTTTGGCAAGTTGACTCATCACTTGTTTTCGTACCAAGTCTCTAATCTCTCTAGGTATCTTTGTATTACTACCATTTAATTTCTTTTAAGTACTGACAGAATGCCAGGTGCCTTCAGTGTGCCAGATGCTGCACTGAGTGGAAAGGCACAGTTCTACTGTGGACCATGCGGTCTAAAAGACAAAGTAAAGATGGAACAAAGTGTCCTCATAGCTCAGAACATACGGTTAGGCTTAGAACATGGGTGCAGCTGTGAAACTGGACTGAGGGGTGAAAACAGGTATGTCCCTTCTACAGTCTCAGTAAAAAAAAAAAGGAGTGCATTTCCCCAGAATCACTGGATGGAAAAGACTGTGCTAAGATTGTGGAAATTTGGAGGTAAAGAGGTTGTATGGGCTGAAAGGATGCGTTTGGAAGCAGGACAGGATTGAAACAAAAAAGTATTGCAGGCCATTGCAGCGAAGCCAGTGTCTGTCTGATGATCATCACTCCAGCAAAGGCAGTGCTGGCATGCAGGTGGGAAGTACCCTAGATCCCTTCCTCAGGACTGAAGGCACTGAAATAAAAGGTTGGAACTACCAACACCAAACCAAGAGACAGTGTAGGGGTGATCAAGCAGGCAGACAGCCTGAAAACAAATATGGAAAAAAGCAAATACAAGAGCAGTCTCAGAGAATCAATCACAGACGAGACTGCAGAAGCAGACACAGCCCCAAAGCTGCCAACAATGGGGACAGCAGCTTTACTGGTCTGCCCTGCACCCTGGTTGTGGTTTTACCTGTCTTGCTAACATCCATACAAGAGATATGAATGTGCCATTGAATCTGTCTTCTAACTATAGCTGTAGCACACTTTGGAGGACTGGATGTCATTTTTCTCGTACTGATCCCCACAGATCTGTGGTCTACCCTTCTCATTCCTCAAATCTCAGAAAAGCAGATAAAATTATTCAACAAGACTCTTCTTTCAAGGGGATGAACATTTAAAAAAATATGGTTCTTAGCTCTTTAACCACAAGGCAAGAAAATACACTAAAGGAAACTGGAAATTTCCCTACTGAGAACAGGCTAGAGGTTCTCCCAAACTTCATTCCACCATCTGAGGAATAAGGGATAAATAAAGGGAGAAAGCCAGGGACCAACTGCACCTTCTCTCAATGAGGTCAGATTCTGGCAAGGGCTCCTGAAAGTATCCAAGACTTTACCTGTCACCAGGAAATGGCCTGCATTGTTTCCAACACAGAGACTCACAGAAGTAATACACAATTTTGCTTATTACAACCATTCTCATGGCTGCTCCTTGGGCCACCCGGTCTTGCCTCAAAACTCTGTCAAATATTTTCTCCAACTTTAGTGATGAGATCTATCTGGCAATGCAGCACTGCTTTAAGTACCCCTCCCCACACACACCTTCTCCAAACAAGCAAGCTTCCCAATAATGCTTCAGGCTCCTCAGTTCTCTGCTTATCAATTAAATCTCAAATCTTGCTCCCCCATTCTCAGTGGGAAAGAGTACTGAGCATAAACCATGATCTTCCACCCCCCTAATTCACCCTACAAGGGATGAGACAGAGACAGTGCCAAGCATGTCCCATCAGAGGAGCAAGAAAGAGATGAAACGCTAAAGTTATACTTATTTAAGCCTTTAAGAAGTTCTTGAGCTTCTAAAAGCCACCTTAAGCCTTCTTCATACATACAGATACCAAAGTACTAGGTCTCAAGAAAATGGAATAATACATATAGCACTGCACTGTCGGGTTTGCTGCTTTTGCAGAAATTTTCCCGAGCTAATAAAGTCCTTTTTCCCCAGCTGTGATGAAAGAAGAAGCTGAAACTCTTCAGATTTTGCTTCCAAGGTTGTTTATTTAATCTTATCTAAAACATTCTTTCTCTGACCTGCCGAAGTCTTTCTGGCAGGACAGCAGAAGGCAAACTCCCTGCCTGAGAGGCGGTGTTTATCTTTTATACTACAAANGACCTTGTGACAAACTTATTATAACTCTATTTAAATTTTTGTGACCTGTAATTCTTTTTTTAAGTTTGGCAATCATTCCCATGAGCTAAAATCCAAATCACAGGTATTTTGGGCTCTGTTCCAAGGTTTCCGAGACCTCTGCCAGGGTCCCTGAGTCTCCAAGGCAGTCAGAGACAAGCCCTGGTTCCCACACTGCACAGGTGAGTAAAAGAATTAGGACTTGAGTCCAGAGCAGAAACATCCCTGACTGTATGAAAGCCAGAATAGCCTCTGCTATTTGATTTCTCACAGAAACAGAACTTTTTGCAAAAGAGAAACTCCCTCCTTTCAGACATCCCCATGCTTTCCTTCCCAGAAACCTCCAGGCAAGGAGATAAAGTGTTTGTAAATAGAGGTTTCACACCAATTAGCTCCATGTTCTGCAAACAGCATCGCAGACTCAGTGCGGTATTTCCAAGGGCTTGTTATTTCAGAGTACTACATATATATTTCCATATAATTGATCTGTTCTGCTTTAAAGAGGCCATCAGGAAGATATGTAGGCAATTTATTCTAGAGGTAAGAGAAGGAGAGGCAAAGGGAGTTAACCTCAGATTAGCTGTGTTTACACAAGAGTATTTTACACTGTGGGCTCCTGGAATGAGACCAGAGCCCACACTGTTCTCTCCTGCCTCTTCAGCACCCCATTTGTCCCTGGAAGGGAAGGGCAGGCACAGCAGTATAAAGTCAGGGGGGGTCAACTTCACAGCCATGACAGGGCCAAGACAAACACAGAAAAAACTCTGCCCTGTAGCATGGCTGTCACTGTCTGGGCACAGGTCTCAGGTGCTGGATGGCTGAAGGGCTAAGGACCTGGATATGGCCTAAATTAGGAACCCATTTGGCTATGGCAGCTTGGCACACCTGACCAGCAAGAAAGCTGGCAAATTCTCATGGTAAGTATTCTGTAGTATCGCATCACACCAAGGTCCATGGCCTCAGAAATGCCCTTATGTTCCCATGTCATGCCAGAAACAGAAGAGGTAGGCCACAGAACCCCAGCTATCATAATTTTTTATCCGAATACAGACTACAGAAGCCACCAGGGCTACTCTGACCTCCTGCAGAGCACAGGTCATAACCTCCACCTAAAGCTTCTGCATCAGACTCACAACTTCTCTTCACACCATGCAGCCCACGTAGAAGGTTGACAGGATTGGACTGAAGACATGAGTGCTGATGAAATTCCCTGCTTCTGATAGATCTCTTCCAAGTAGCTCATTATTCTGCTGTGTTTCCATTCCTAGTTTGTCTAGCTTCCATCTCCTGTTCTCAGTTCCCTTCACATGTTTGAGCACTAAAGAGCTGTCTTAGATCAGACAAATTCTTTCCCTGTTGGCTTTATTCCACAATCAAGATCCTCTGCTTTGATAAACTAAATAGATAAAAATGTCAATGCCTTTTCTGCAGATGAGAATATTCCCAGCCCCGAATCTTTCTTGTTGGTGACTCCACCATTTCGTCTTTTGATCTGAGGACTCCAAACTGAAAAAAAGACCTGAAATAATACACCAATATCCATCTCCTTAGTCCATTTTGCTGAGGGCTCTGCATCAAGGCACAATATATTACATTCAGCTCTGCCAAGCCAGTCAGGAAACATATGCAAGCCTCACACCTTGAAACAGAGTGAGAGACTGAAAACCAGATAAGAAATAGATTTATCCAAAGAATGTGGGAAATATACCTGGGATCTTGGAGAGGACCACACGATTGGCTTGTAGTCATGGTACAGGCAGGATTTTCCATTTGAAGGGTTCTGCAAGAATTCTCCCAATCCAGCTCCCTACAATCAGCAGCATCACTTTACAAGAGGACCACTATACTGAGAATACCAAGGCCAACTTTTGCAAACATGGCTATCCATCCAGAGAAATAGAACACCTCTCAAAACAAAGGACACTGAGCAAATCTTGTACCTGATTCCTACTCAGAAGTCCCTGAACAATATCCCAAATTCTCATATTCAGCCCATTAACACCAGACCCTCCAAAGTCATTTACCAAATCAGTCTGTCACAAGAGACAGCTTTCCCAGCCAATGCCTGTCTCACAGTCTCTGTTTTGTGTACTAACCCTGCAAAGTCAGGCAGCACATCCTGCTAACACACTGCTCCATAGAACCAGCCTCATCCCACCCTTAGTTACCAGGCAACATCTGTTACCTGTACATTTTACAAGAATGATTTTATCATCTCTTTCCCACAGACACCTATGTTTTGTTATGTTTTGTTATGTTTTGTTTCAGACACCTATGTTTTGTTATTGTAGCAAGTAAACTTCTGTATTTATTTTTTGGAGGATGGGAGGAAGGTCTGCTACTTTTAGAATAAAAGAGCAGCTTAATGAACAGACCTTATATCAAGGTACTGAAAGCACATGAAGGTGACAGGAAAGAAGACAAATCTGTCAGTGAAGGAAGAAGTTGACAGAAGTGATCATTGAGGACAGATCGAGGGGAGAAAACGTAAAGGCAGCCCAAACTGGAAACCTAAGCAGGAGCCAAGAGATGTAGGGCCCTGAGAACAAAAGTTGATTTTGAAGCACAGCACAATGAAGAGGGTCTGAAATTACTTAAGGAGGCAACCATGCAGTTAAGAGATCTCCAGGTCTCAAAGATGTCATGACTTGTAGTTCAGGGTGAGGTAGCAAAACAGCAAAGGAATACTGCAGGGGCCACCAGCTTGCTGATTCTCCCCCACATCAGTGTCCAGAACTTCTGTATTACGCTGGGAAACTTCAAAAGCAAGAAAACATAGGCAGATATGTCATTTTCTTCCCCATATCCTTTTAAAGTTATTCTGCTGTAGCACCCTAGTGAAAAGTTCTGTGGGAAGCTAAGACAGATAATGCAGAAGAAATACATCCATTGGATAGAGGCTATTTAAATATTTGATGGCTAATATATTAAATGTTAATTGAATACTACAATGATTTTCTCCCCTGGACAGCACACAATTAACATTTAATTTGTTATAAAATATTTAAAGTTATGAAATATCCGAGGGCAACTGAAATGTCTTCCACCAAATTGTCTTGGGACAGTGTGTTGAGGGGACAAGAGGGCAGGTTAGCATTTCAAATTTTTCCAATGATCTGTACAAAAGACGTGAGAAAAAGTCCCAGAGCTGACACAGTTCAAGGACATAGTTAGGGATATGAAGGGACACACACAGATATCCAATCCTGTCTTCTCCAGGCTAAGCAAGATCAGGAGTCCTCATGCCTATAAGGAACCCAGCTTGCTGTGGTGACTATGCACTCCTCAGGGAAAAAGAAATTCTGGGCACTTAGAGCAAACATCTATTTTCAGGTTATTTGTTTCAGAGGTGTCAGTGAGGGATTGGGCCCTTCTCTGCTCTACAGCCATTCACTCCAAGGCATAATGACAAGAATGGGATTTAGATGACACAGAGCTGCTACCTTGGCTGTGCTGAATTCTTCACCGAGTACCAAGGATTGCAATCAGTTTGGGATGTTAAAATTAGGCCAGTTGTTTAAGACCTGAACACAAACCTGTCTCATAGGCAGTAGCACAGTTGGACATCCAAGCACTTCAGAAACATATCTTACTCTAATACTGGTTTGGCAAGAGGGGTAGGAAAGCTTTGTTAAGACTTCAGTGTGGAAAGGGATCTTTTAATTAGTTAAAAGTAAATCCTTCAGCAAGTTTAGTAAAGCTCAGAGTCAATAGTCTTGATATTTTTTGTAGCAAAACTCAAAGAGAAGAAAAAAAACATTCAAGTTCTACTCTGTGTCATTCAGGAGACAACAGAAATCCATATATAAGCAAACCAAACATCTTTTGCAGATACCCTTAATTAAAGAAGCAGCTTTAATTGCTAAGAAATCTTGAAGAAGCCCAGTGATACAGAAGGCTCACCTACTTAACTCCATGTTGCTTAGCCTTGATTTACCCCAGCTTTAAGGGGAATATATGCTTTGTGAAGCTCACTTCTTAATGCAGCTTCTTTTAAATGCCTAACTTTTCTGGTCTCAGACCTTTCATTGACCACTTTCTACAGATCTGCTAAAAAACCTCTAAGCCTTAGGCTTGTAATGATGGATTATTTCTGCCTAGAAGACTTTCGTCTCCCAAAAACTCCTTTCATTTGATACTTAAAGGTTTGACTAATATGGGGAAAAAAACACATTCACATCATGACTATGTAGAAATGGTACAGGGGAAAAATTCCTTGACTTTATCAGATGGAGATCTATGGCCTTCATGCTACACACTGTCTCACTCCCTGCTTTGTGTTCCTTAGATAATATTTTGTCAATCAGCTGCTGTAGGGAATCATCATCACCTCATGCACTGGGATACAGCATCACAGAGAAATTGCATCTCACAGACTGCAAAACTTCTCTGTGGGAGCTGAGGGACAGCTGGGACCAAAGATTCCTCTGGGCCAAAGATGCTGGCCCTAGGCACAGGCTACAAGACAAAGGGGGAATCTTCTGCTTTATGAACTCTTTCTGCCTCTGTGTGGCACAGGAAAGAGGGGTTTAAGGGTACATAGTAGTGCTGGTTTTGCATTGAAGCCAGCCCCTGGAAATTATTTTGGAGGCAAGGGTACTTGTACACTCAGAGTAGTAATTCTCAAAGAGTGATCATGGAGGATATAACATTGCAGAACTAAGGTCACGTCGTGCTAGACTGCTGCAAGGGACAAGCCTGGCAGCCTGCTTGGTGCCACCAACACAGGAGCTGCACACACAAACAACACCAGGAGGCTGAAGACATGCCCAAATGAACAGATTTCTTCAAGTTCACTCTGAACCGTTGATTCAAAGAGACTCCAGATTTCACACGCTTGATGGCTCAGCATGTTGAAATCCAGAAGTTTGGTCTGACCTCTTTGATAAAGTAGTACTTTTTTCAGTTTGTTGTCCCAACTAGCACCATGGTAGGCCTTGGAGGCTTTTTTCCAGATTTTTCTCCCTCTTCATATTTCTAACATATCGAATTATGTCCAAACAGAAGAGTTCAGTGAGCAACAACAAAGATTTTGCAAGGAATGTCTCCATAAAAATTAGATTTTGCCTGTGCAGAATGAGTCTGACCCTTTCTGTCACAAAAACTATCAAACTCATGCACCTTCTGATCATGAAAAGACAAGAAACAGGAGACAATAGAAGTACTAAAGCACAGTAGTTAGGTGCTTTTTACAGCTGGGCAGAGCAACTTCAGAACAATTCTGTGAGGAAGAAATGGCTTTAGTACATAAGTGATGGCCACGAGTAGACATAGGTGTGGAGAATATAGGACACAAGCTTGTGAGGTTCCTTAACCCACACTGTTTGCCAACCAGATCTTTGGTCACACTTTGTCCTCCTTCCTTCCACCATATCAGATGGAGCCTTTGTGTCTGACTCCTTTCCCAGCCACACATGGATCTGCCCAGGCAGGTCCTGTTCCCCTGGTGTGGAGGCTGCCTCTGACCTGTCCAGTGGCTGTAGCCTCGTGGCAGCTCCCTGTGGCACCACAGTGTATCAGTGTCATACCTAACTACCATTAACGAGCTGCACTGAAACCAGATCTGCATACTGATTAGGGAGCTGCCTTGGAGGATATTAATTAGGGGTGACACTTTCAGGGCAGGTTCTACTATTCTTCTTTGTATCCCCTTTCAGACATGGCTGGGGAGCGTGAGCACAATACAAATAGAGACAAGGTGGGGCACTATGGGGACAGCTTGCTGCTGCAATGGAAGACAAGAGTAGAAAAGTTACTGTAATATTCCTCCTTAGGACTTGCTACTGTCTTAAGGAAAATTATAGAAAGCCCCTAACCGTATTTTCCTCTACCATTCTTCTAATCTAGAGAGGAAAGATGTGTTTCTTTGTCTCCACAGAAGTAATCCTTCTGCTCTCTTCATCGACACTCCTCTAGTCTCTAGTACAGACATACAAGTCCAGCAGCATTGACAAATGGCTGGACATATGCAAGGGGATCAAGAACTCAGTTCTTTGTCCTGGTTCTGACAGTGACTGAATACTAAATACTTGTTCCTTGAGTTCTCACTTCCATTCACTCTCCTCAGTCTCATACAGTGCCTTCCCCACACAGCTCTGAGCATGGTTTAGCTTCATAGGCCCCCCATTCCCTTCTGCAGCATCTCCCAGCACCCACAGCAACCCTGAGGAGCCAGCAGAAGAGCAGGTTTGCAGCTTGCACCAGCTCCTGGGGACAGGTTTCACAGCACTTTGCAGATTGCCAAATTTTATTGTTCAGCCTGGAGGTGGGAAATGAGCAGCAGGAGTGAGAACTCCACAGCAAGGAAGATCCTGTTTAAAAGCACAAGTCACTCGTTTCTTTGCTGCACAACTTCATGTATTGTGTTTGTGTACAATTCACACATCTGTCAACACATCACTGCACAAATAATTTCACCTCCCACTAAACTGCTGCCGACTCACTACATTCTCAATGCAACCCCACCACTAGCTTCTGGTGTTTCACAAAACCAGGAAACGAGGAAAAACAAGTGCTAGACTGGATCACGTGTGAAGGTCATGCAGTTCAGGGGCTGACTCCCTCTGTGATGTGCATGAGAAGCTGCAGAAGAGCATGTGCCATCCTGCCAATTAACAACCCACCAACAGGGGAAGTTTCTTCCTTGATGCAGCCAGTTATCAGGGAGCAGACACCCTCAAGCATGAAAGCTTGCACCCCTTCTGCACTCTTCACCTGTCTAATGTAAATATGTATACTCTCCCTGGCTATTTTAACACCACTTCACCTCATGAATTCTGCTGGGCTTCCAACCCCAAAGCTGTGACATGGCAGTGAGTTCCACAGGTTAGTGGCACTACAAAAATGTGCCTGCTTCTCATTCTCAGGAGCGAATGCAGATTAGGCAATTCAGATTTCCCACACATTTTAATACTCACATGTATGCTTCATTTCAGCGTCTTTCTTTGAGAGGTCAGATGCTAGCTCCTGATTTGTAAGGCAGACTTGTTCAAGCTATTGGCACTAGAAACATTAGAAACAAGTGAATAAAGAAGAAAGCCTGACATTTTTTTTCCACATGGGAAAATTGGAAATCTGTCTGTCATTTCCTTTTAGTGATCACTTTCTCTGAATTCATTCATTTCCATAACAGAAGAAATAATGCATAGATAACTTTTCTTTTTTGACGGGGGGTGGGGAGAGGTGGTCAGCAGCTGCTGAGGAAGTCAGCAAAACACTCTACTTCTCTCACCCTTTTTCCTTGAGGCTGAGGTCACTCACATAAAATCAGGGGGCAGCAAAAACACAACTACTCCACAAGTGAAGATGAGACAAAAGCTGAAGATACCCACAATGTCTTCTCAAATCAGAGGCACAGCCCCAATCCAAGACTGAGAGTCTGGGCTGAAGCCTAAAAGCCCTGACCAGTAATGGAGGGTGCCTGAGTGGAGAGTCCAGGTGAGGATGGTCAGAGTTTTTAAACCACAAGAGTTCAATCAAGGTCTCATACACAATTAATCAGCACAGAGTCCCATCTGCATGTAAGCCTCTGTGGCAGAAGGCAAGATTTTCCTTCTTTGCACTGAGGATAACTTCATTATCTCTGTAAGATACCCATAGGCCAAGGAATCTTTTCTGACTTTATAAATCGTTGTAAGGCTCAATGGATCCAAGGAAGTTGGAGTCACTTTTAGGAGAAAAAGTGCCTTGACTCTTAAACAGTTTTCTCAGCTGCTCTAGTTACCAGCAGAGTTGACAGATTTCCAAGAATGTGTAAAGAATATATGGGATTTGCTTCTGGTTTATTCTTTTCTTCTTTTAATCTCCTATTTGTAGAGGGTTTGGATCTTGTATTCTACTGCACTTCTTTTTGTGACAAGAAACTCTCACTCTTTTGGAGAGGTCAGTGAGATAACAGACAAGTCCTGGTTCTGGAATTGGACTCCCTAGCAGGAGTTCAGCTCATCTCAGAGTAGCTCCTGAAAAGCGTTTGCTTCTTTCTGACAGAACCTTAGCCTTGGAGTCCTGTCCAACAGTGTCCATGCTGGCACTGTCTGCACCTTCAGCCTTAGGGGACTGCCTTAAGAACTGCCATGTCCAATTTCCACAGTGCAAGCTGTGTAGCCTCAGGCACAGTGGAACCATGATTCTCATCCTATGCAGGACCACAGGAGCCCCCAGATGCTCAGCAGGATACCTTGCTGCTAGGTACAGCCTCCAAAGCAACCCCATGGATTGACTGTGAAGGAGCTGCAGAGCCCAAAGCCAGAAGCATTTGTGCTTCTTTGCACAATTTGCTCTCTCTGAGGAACAGGCAAATCCTCTGTTAGTCCTTGCTGCTGCCTTCATCCCATGGGAACAGAGCAGTGATGTGTTTGAAGCAACATTGCTGGGCTCTATTCCTGGATTCTTCTGGATGCCAGGGATGATTTCCCCAGTGGTTTTCTTATCCCATGCTGGTGAATCATTCCCCCAACAGAGATGACGTCTCCCAGTAGGTTCTAAACATATTTTCAAAGAGCTTATTTTCTGTCTTTGGATTTTGCCAGATGGCATCCAGTGATTAGTGGGTTTAATATACAAAGCTTCCCAGAGGAAGGAACTCCTAGATCTCACTAAAGGTTCTTCACCACCCTTCTGGTCCTTCCCCTCCCAAACTTCAAATTACAGTAGCTGGACCCCTGCTGCAGAACTGAGTCCTCTTCTACTCTATCAATATCCTCTGGGCATTTTTCAAGAACAAAGTGGTAAGCATTTCCAGCAAATGCTTTTAATGTCACTTTGTTTGCCAAGAGATGCTGACTCCTGCTTTGGTTATCATTACGAGAAAGCATCTTAGTTTAAACAGGAAAACAAGTGATGATTTTTCCCCGAGTCACTCATCTCTCTAGCTAAGCAGCATCTGTGTTCCCTGGCAAACGAACACGGCCTATTCTGAACAAAAGAAAATATCAGGAGCCTTCTTTTTACAAAGTACCCCTTCATATGCATCACCTCATTGCTTCAGATGAAACCTGTAGTCAAACCTCTGTCTCCCCTGCCTGTCTCCCTTCTCTAAGATGAGATTGGGTAGATTGTGTGACTGGGATTTCTGGTTTGTAATCCTTGCTAGTATGCTGCACACCTTGCCTCTCTCTTGTGCCCAGATTCCACCTATAAACATATTATGGCCTCATACTTCCAGTCAGTAATTTCGGATACATTTCAAGTGAGAGGTGCTGAAGGAAAGCACAGCTCCTTTCATGGGTTTACAGCAGACAGCCAACAAGCTGGGAATCTTCCCCAACAGGGATCCATGGTCTCCTAAGGAACAGTTTGAAGAGGTGGTGCCCTTCAGTTTCCCTGTAGGCCAGTATCCTTGAGGGAACAATAGCTCCCCTATCACAGTGCACTACTACTTGTGGTACAAGGCACTACAGCATGGTGGGTTTCATCAGATTTTCTTTTCCTGTCAGTTTTCTGAGCAGCTTTTTGCTTCAGAGTACCTTTTTTTTCTCAAGTAAGAGCTGCTCACACCTTTAAGTCCTTGTTGCTCTTATCTTGAGGAAACATTTAAGCAAGGGCAAGCATCTTTCTTGTGAAGGACTAGAGTCAGGACCTCACCTGCGTTTGGCAGCATCACCATTGCCACAACAACCAGCAGCTCCCAGGGAAGCCTGGGTATGATATTTATATAGCATATAATTTTATACCATTCAGCTGTGGTACCTTTTCCTTGGTGGGGATTGTGACAACTGAAAATTGTCTTCTTCTTAAACAGGGTGATAGCACTCTTTCCACCTCTCTCACAATCTGTCTTGAGTGATCAGCTGCAAACTGCTGGGGTGCACAGCCCACAACGCCACACATTGCTGAAACAGAAGTCAAGTGATGATGAATGAATATTTATGATACATCTGCAGACTTTTTTCTTTTACTGCCACATTGGCAGCTGTTTATTGATTGAGTTTAAGAAGGTGGCAGTTCCTGGTATTTGTTACAGCCCTTCACAGGAGAGGATTGCCCTCACACCTGACACCTAAAAACACTCATCCAAGTACGCCTAAAGAGTTGTAGCCTTTTACACTGTTCCATCAAGCTCTGCCAGAGACACTTGCCTGTGCTTTCACCACAAACTCTGTCACATGCAACTAGTGCCAATCAAGGATTTAACCATTCAATACCTCACCTTTCCTTCTCTTCCCTTCCCAAGTTACAATCATAAATGTTCATGCAAATGCCTAGATTTGCACTCTGCAGCTTAAATGGAGAACACGGCATCTAAAATGGCTTCCAAAATATCCATCCTACTGAGCAAAGAGAAAATAAATGAACATTGCACATAGTAACCTTGAAGGACAGAAGATCATCCCTGAAATGAAACCATCCTGGAGAAACAGCCCATAATCTATGTGTACTAAAAGGCAGAAAAAGGGTACCTGGTCTACAGCTTCTCCTTCCACATATCTCTGTGGCATCTGAGCATCTCCACTAGTCTGGATGCACTATGACACTGTTCATCTAAACATCAAATCTCCTGCAATGCTACTTAACCACAGTTCCAGCCAACACCTCCACGAAGCTTAGGCCTGGCCCAAAAGATGGTGTGTGGCTGGGGCTAGGACTAGATATTAAGGCCTCCAGTCTTCTTTTTTTCTGTTTGATTAAAAGCTGTAGAAGTACATAAATGTTATTATTGCATGTCATGGCCAAACTGCTCCTCAGTGACCTTCCTACCCCTCAGCTCTGTTCCAAACATTCCAACTTCCCTGACTTATTTCCTTGGCGTTATCCTTAATTAAGTCTTTTCTCCAGCCGGGCTCTTCCTCACTCATGGCCCTCCTGCTCCCTACAGCTTGCATGTCTTGTGCATCTGCACTGTGCAGCCACTTCACCTCTCCCCAGCCTGCTCCCAGCCTGCTGTGCAGAATAGCAGACTTCAGGGACGGGCCATGTTCTGTGAGCACCTACAGAGGGGAAGAAGTGGGGATGCCCCTCCTGTTCATTACCTGTTCAGACAGGTGGTCCTCAGCTCTTTGTTTGAGCCCTCAGACTTTGAGTATTTGCCTGCAGCCCAGGGCACTTACAGACATCTAGGTAATTTCAGAATAAATAAAAATTGAGTAGTAGCTGCAAGAGCTGCACAAGTAGCTGTGACTACACAGAAAAGTGACTTCCTCCTAAACGAAAGACCCAGAATTTCATCTTAGTCCAATTCTGGCCATCAGATAATGTGGATCATAATATGTGTAAATGAAAGAACAGCTCACTGAAGAAAATAGGTGGAATCTAGGCACAAGAGAGAGGCAAGGTGTGCAGCATGCTAGCAAGGATTACAAACCAGAAATCCCAGTCACACAATCTATCCAATCTCATCTCAGAGAAGGGAGACAGGCAGGAGAGGCAGATGTTTGACAATAGGTTTTATCTGAAGCAGTGAGGTGATGCTTATGAAGGGGTACTTTGTAAAAAGAAGGCTCCTGATATTTTCTTTTGTTCAGAACAGGCCATGTCCCCTCCCCCAACTCTAAAAGAAGCCAAGCTCCTTCCTCTATGATTCATCTACCCTGACACAAAAAGATGCTTGTAGGATTCATCCTGACACATTTTCTAGCCTCACATCCATTGGCACATATTTGCCCTGTCTCTGCCACTGGCTGATGCCTCTCCAGCCAGGCAGACCTATCAGCCTTGATAGGATGCCTGTGGTAAGGAGGCTTGGAGTCAATTCCTTACAGCTGGGCAGCCAGCAGTGTTTGCTCAACATTTCTGGCAAAGCAGAGCCACCCAGCTCTCAGCTGCTTTGTCTTTTCCTTCAGGTCCTGTCCAGGAGGGATCCACGCTCTCTGCACTGGCACCAGGAAGCTCATTGGCAGGAATCTGCTACCTTGTGCCCACTGTGGTGTCCCACTTCAGTCCAAGTGACAGTGCCTGGAGACCACAGCTCTTACCTCAGTGCTTTGCAATTTGATTAAGGTGAAATCTGATCTGCTGCTCTGAGGCCAAGAAATGCCAGGATGGCAGATGGCAGGGAAGAAAGTTGAACAGAGCTCTTTGCTGGCATCCAAGATCCTGGGAGAAACCAAGCTGCTCCTGTAGGGGTCAAATACCAGGGCGAGTAAGGAGAAAAAGCTGCCAATAAGTGTCTTGGTTCTGTTAGAAAACTCAACAGTGAAATATTACAGAGAGATTAAAACACAACATAATTACCTAATTTATTGAGAGTTAATGTGCTGGTCCCTCACTGACAAGGAAGAATCAGAGGGAGGTGAAATTGTTAAGCAACATAATTTCCCCCAGCCTGAGCTTAAGCTGCCCTCTTTCCTTTGAGACTTTCACGGCTCGGAGAGACGTGAGCTGCACAGCAGAGGAACTCCAGGGAACATAAATGCATCTCTGCTGGTGAGTGGGCATGTGAAAGAGGCTAGGCAGGGCTCTGCCTGAGAACCCCTCTCCCCAGGCCAGCCACTCCTCTAGGCAGCAATAACAGCTGTACATTTTCATGTTTCTATCACATTTGCACACACTGATCTCCAAGAACTTCACAGGAGAATGTTGTTGTCTCAGTTCACCCAATGAGAAAGGCTGCAACAAGCAACTGATCTCTGAGATCAACCAGCAGTTTAAGGAGGCAGAGAATCACAGTCACAAAATGCCATTAGCTCAGTGTCACCTGCTCACTAGATTGCCTCTCTGTTGGTAGAAAAAAGGGCAAAGATGAAGCCTTACAGCTCATCAAAAGCCCAGAGATGAATGGGAACCAATGCAAAATACCAGCAACAGCACAGATTCAGAGAAGAGCAGTAAACATGATTAAAGGGCTGGGGAAATTGATTCCTGGGGAGAAAAGGGGAGCTAAATATGTATAGCTGCCTAGCTATACTCAGAGGAGCATACTTAACCTGCTACAAGTATTTGATGGAAGAATAATTGTCCTGGGAGGAATGAAGGTCTTACAGCTATGAAGAATAGGGTGAAATTAAAAGGGTGGAGATATAGCCTCTGATGGGCACACTTGATAATGGAGATGCTGACCTGTCTCCCTGAGGAATGCCTGTTGCTTGGCTCATGCAGAGGAGTCTGGGAGATAATCATTCTCCAGTACAGCAGTGGGCTCTAGAGGTTTGCCCAGCTCTATTTACCTGGTTTCTGTGGACTAACAGAGGTTTCCCATCCCAATAGTCTGTCACTGGGGGTTGGGTGGGGGTTTGTTTTATAAATTCTGATGACAGCTAAGGGATTCCCAGCAAATCTGTATCACTGGTGAGTCTAACCAAACAAACACCTCCAGAAACACAAAGCAACAGTAATAACTTACAGTGCCTACAGCCCTCTGCTCTAGAGGAGGAGGCATTGTTACTCTTGTCAGGAAACAGAGGGACTGAAATCTAGCATTTCTAGTCATTAAGGAAATATTGCAGATGGGTGTTTGCTGTAAAATGTCACGATGGCAGAGCTCACAATAATGCTGACTGAAAGCAGGAGAAAACACAGCTGCTGTGAGAAGAGGGCACTGCAGTTTATAAACTTTACTACCCAAAGCTGGCGTGCACAGATAGGTGTTAGCCCACTCCAGTGGCCCAAACCAGAGCACTTTCTGCAAACATTGGCAAGGGCTGTCATTATAACCTGCTGTCTTCTCTCAAGTGCTCTCTGTCTCTGACTGCGAGACATTGCTTTTCCACCCATACCTAACCCTCCAACTCCTCTGCTTTGTTCCAAGACAAAGGAACACAAGGAAAGAGAGAGCTGCCTGTTTTCTATACCTACTTTCTTCTCCTTTTGGGCTTGTTGTCATACTCTAAGGAAATCCACTCTAAGGCCATGTCTGTTCTTCATTTTCTTTACATACAGTTTCTTGACACAAAATGTATGCTCACTGCTTCTTGAGCTGACTTCACACCACGTGGGGGGCTCCCTGTTCACTGTCATTAAACTTCAAGTATTTTAAGGGAATTCTGCTCTGTTCTATACTCTGATATAATACATACTGAGTTTCACATCAGGTATACAAGAAATATGGGGTGGAGGAGGGATTGAACTGATAAACTTCACGTTTACATCTCCTATGACATTGTGAATGTTTCCAGCACTACTTTTAAAATATTGTCTGAAAAAACAGAGGCCACACAAATGGGTAAGCCATCAAAATAGGGCTGTGATGACATGCAGGCATGAAAAATCATGGTGTGAGAAGATTTAGAGTTAGGTTTTCCTTAGGCCTTAATACCACAACAGTATGAGGGAGAAGCAAGACTTACTGTTTATTTACTTTGACTAGACAGTAACTGGGATCATATTTTCTTGGCAGAGCACTGCTTTTCAGCTAAATAATCATGACTAAGGCACTAAGATGGCCCTACCAGGCATGGATGACCAGCTCTGTCTCTTCAGGAGGCCAGGGGAAATTTCCCTTCAGAGCTCTCCCTGTGGGAGGAACTGCAACATATCTCACCAAGACTGTTGATAGCTCTGCACAGAAGATGTTTACAGACTGCTTAGAGACGGGATAATGATATTCTATCCTTATTTTCTGTCCTTCACACATCAGGCAAAAACATTATTGGACTAACTTAATATCAAGCTCATAGCTCTTTTTGCCTGTGTTTGGTGACACTTCCACAGGGCTGGATGTCACGTTCTCTTCCAGCTGCAGCCAAGACATTATTGCTTAGTCAGATCTGCTGCCCAAGATGCTCCTGACAGCAATCCCATCCCCGTTCCAGGCTGAAGGAGCTGGCTTAGCTTTAAGAATAGGTCATTGCTAACCTAGGTGTCAGGTCCTGACAACAAGAACACTCAGCACACAGGTGAGTGCTTACCCCAGGCAGGGGGCCATGCCAGAGAGCTGGGGCAGCAGCAGCAGGAAGGTGTGTGTGATTGTGCCTCAGTGTGAGGAGGCCTGGAAATCAAGGCTCATGATTTCAGGAACATTGTGCACAGGGGCTGGTCTGCCCTAGCAAGCTTCAGCAAACTACTTGCTTTCTTCCTTCCTTTCCTCTTTAATGAGTCTTCCTTCGAGTACAAGAAAGTCAGCCCACCTGGTTTCCAGAGCCTGTCACCAGCCCTTTAGACCGGAGGAACATGCATTTCCTTGTAGAATGTCAGCAGCACATGTTTCTGGGAGACTGAAGGGCAGGTGGTACTGCCTTATAAATCATCTAAACATGCCTGGTGTGATAAATGCCTGCTGTATTTTGCATAACATCTGGGACAGCACAAGAGAAACCCTGGGGGTTGGGAGCAGAAAGTGAACGTTTTCTGAACATCATGAATTGACAAAGACAGAGATGGTGTCACCATATGGTCAAAGAAACAGTCAGAGATGGCCTGTCCTCCTCCTCTGAGGGGGAAGGCAATGACTGGGGCATAAATGCACAGCAACCAAAGAATATTTATTCTGTTTGGTTTTGTCAGGATTTGACAGGGTTGAGGATAGCGGGGTCTCTGGAGCAGACTGAAAGGATAGGAGGAGGAACTGTGTGGCTTTCAGATGGACAGGTTGGTTAATTCCCCAAGGAGAAAGACTGGGAACAGCATAAACTAGCACGGGGAAAAGGACTTCTAGGAATTATTAAAACTGTAACAAGGATCAGGACAAAGGTTTAGAGGAAAAAAAACTGAAAAATGTTTGAAGCATGAGCATGATTCTAACAGCTTAGTTTCACCAACTATCTTGAACCAACCCTATTTGTGAAAATAAATGTGACAGGACATCTCTTGTTGCAGAGGACACCTATTGTTTCAACTCATGATCCCAGCCCTCCCCCTAATGCCCATCTCCTATTACCACTGGAAGGGAACCCACCTGACTGTGTTTTCAATAGGCATTTGAGAACATAGCACAGCACAAGGGAACACAGAATCAATGTTCTTATTGTGAGAGGATTTTTCCTCTTGCCTTTGACACCAGTTCTCCAACCCATGTATGGAGCTGATTGAATTCCATGCACATCTGGAACCCCAGAGCAAAAAAGGCATAGAGGCATAGAGGAACCTCAGGACACCACCTATTTTATCCCTTGCCATGAGGTAAGATGAACTAGAACTAAACCATGTGTGGCAAATGCCCACCTAATCTGCTCCTAAAAAGCTTTTCAGTGATGGAATCTTCACACTCTCCCCAGGCAATACATTTTAGAGTTTTCACTGCCATGGCCATTTCATTTCTAGCCTGAATCTTCCTTGCTGCAATTTAAGTCCATTATTTCTTGTCCTATCTAGAATGGATGAGAATAACAGTTTATTGCCTTTTTTCCTAGTAGCAGCCTTTTATAGACTGTTACCACCTTTCCCCTTCAGGCTTCTTTTCTGTAGGCTAATTAACCCACATTCATTCAACGTTTTTCCATAGTTCATATTTGTCAGAACACTGATTAAAATACTGCCCTCTGGACTCTCTGTCCAGGGTCCTGATTTCTTTACGGGTAGTGCTTGGGAAAAAAACAAAAACAACTTAAAGAAGCCCTGCCCACATTTCTGTGAACGGGTCTAGATCCTAAGTCAGCAGCACGTTTTCACTGCATTGCTCTCTCTCGATTTCTCTTCTACTGCTCCTTTGTCCCTTCCCAAAGAGGTTCATGGCAATTCTTATTTGTTCACAATGCAGGAGCCTCTACTGTGAGGGCTTGCCAAGGCCCTGCTCCTGGCAGTAAAGATGTGGACTTCCTCATGACTTTACAGTGCCACACACAGGACAGCAGATGAAACAAGGGTTTGCCAGCCCGAGCTTAAATAAAGACAAAGCAGCCCAAAAAGATTGCAGTGTCTGAACGTGTGTCCTATTATTCAGAAATCTGCTTTATCACCAGGTAAGATTTAAGGATAACAGAAGACAGTCACTTAAAAACATTGATTTGCAATAATGAAAGTGAGCCATAAAAAGAGAGAACAATGTTATTAAGATCATTCTTAAGAATTCTTCATTATGGCTTCAGGATAGTTTCTTCCAGTTCCTATTCCTCTTGATGAATCAGAATTTGAAAGAAAGTGTTTGCAAGATGGGCACTTCCAGGAAAGTCACTTTGCTATACATTGTTTGTACCAAAATAGAGTACTATTGCTGTAAGCTCTCTTTCTTTTTTTTTTGACATCTGAATCATGCCACAAAATTAATAGACTTTAGCAGTAATTGTTCTAAAGTCAAATGCTTTAAAACCTCCATGCATTTGGAAATGTCTTCACAGTCAAATCTGGGCCATTTATTTCCGGAAACATCAACATTACTAAAAGCAAAGAACGAGACTATGAGCCAATGTTCATTTGCTCTCACTGTCTGTGTTTCTATTTCTACTGCTACCATAAACAAGTCTGTTAGGGAGCGTGCTGGATTAGTTAACCCCTGCCTGAAGCCAGGATCTGGAGCAGGCCAGGGAGGATACAGCAACAGAGCCACAGTGGGTGGATGAAGGGATGGAAGAACAAGCAGAGAACAGTAACAGAAGTGGGACGTGCAGCAACTACGGGCAATGATTGTAAGAGAAGGAAGGGTGAGATCCATCTTTGATAATACTGTGAGAAACAGAGGAGCAGCACAAACTCATATCCATACAGTGAGGTTTATTCCCTGAAGATACTTGTCATAAAATACCACACCAAATTCATTAATAATCTCCAATGGAATTCTATGCAAGATGCTTCTACAGCTTCCCCTCATACGTTGGCTTTGTGCATCGTGTATCTCCTCCCAGCCAGACTGGGTTTAGAAGCTTTCAGTGTACCTGGCGGGGGGAAAAAAAAGGCAGAATGGACTTAACAAACAGCTGGTCATTGTACTACTTGAAAGAGCTCACAAAAGTGCTGTCCAGGATTTCTAGCACTAAATGGAAACGTTTTCAGTTTTGTTCTGGATCAGTATTTTCTGAGTTGCCTTGTTTCTACTGTCAGATGAGTTCCAGCAGTCAGCTCCGCTTCCAGCTTCACCAAAGCAAAGGCAGTTCCCACTGCTGCAAAGGAGTGGTGTGGAGCAGTTCCTGCTGCCTGTGTCATGTAGAGGCATTGAACTGGTCCTACTCCAAACCACTCACCAGGGAAAACAGGTACTCAGGGCTGCTAGCAGGCATTTGGATATATGGATAGGTCCCAGCCAAAGGGACCTTGCAGCAGTGGAGGCCATGCACAGAAGGAGAAGGCTGGTCTTAAAATGGGAAAATGCAGTGTGGAACAGAATCTAGAGGACCACCAGAGAGAGGATAGTTAGGAACATTTCCACATGAATCTAAAAACATATTCATTCAAGGTGTAGCTAGCGTTCTCCCAATAGGACTTGTTAGTATTAGCACTATGCTAATGGATTAAAGGCACAAAGTCATGCTCTACCTAGCTGCAAAGGACTTCCAAGCAAATGAACATTTAGTATCTCTAAAATATAAACACCCTTGTTAAATAACAAGGTTTATGTTTCTTACAGCTTTGGTTAAAATTGATCACTGCTTGGTGTCTCAGTGAACGTCATTGCAGAAGCAAAATGGGTCTCAAATGGCTGCCACACATAGAACGTCACCCCATTTTTGTTCTCAGTTACTGCAATCAGCCATAACAACTGATTTCAAGCCTTAACTTCTCCTCTGAAGAGCCCAGGGACACTGCTGGCACCAACTGTCCTTTCCAAGCATGAGCTCTTTACCAGGCTCCCTCTGCAGCAGGTGACATTAGCAGTTTTTCATATATTTGTTCTGAAAGGAACAGGTTTTTTTTCACAGACTATTCATTGACATATAGCTCCCACAGTTAATCCTAAAATGCTTTCTAACACCGTAAACTATACATGTTACAGAGATTAGAGCTGAACAAATATTTCACTGTAAATCATGTATTCAATAAGTTTCATATGGCCTTTTTTTTTTTTTTCTATTTGTGAATTGTCTGCAAACTGTAAGTCAAATTCCCAATTTCATTCATTAGTCAAAATTGCCCATGAATTTCTCCTGCAGATAGTTTTTGCCCTGCAGGCCATTCATGGACAGTTTGTTATGAATAGCCTCAATTCAATGCTTGGTTGGTTTAGCTGCAGCACTCATGTGGACGTGGCTCTGTTCTGAATGAAAATTCACTTTCAACTATGAACCAATATTCACAGTGAATTTCTCCCTCTGTTCCCTCAGCCCTCAGAGGAATCAGCCTAGTTAATCTAACTGGGTGGGTTAGGCCGTCTGGAGCAGCACAATAGATGGGGAAGGAACTGAGGGATGCCCAGCTGATATTGTTCTGCATAGAAGCAGGATGGGAATACTCCACTGGACAGTTGTGAAGGGTCAGAACTGATGTCTTCACTCCTTCCTGAAGAGTGACTACCAGATACAATTAGGAAAATGGCTACAGTGCAGCATCTCCCTGTTGTTACCTGAGCAAGATGGATAATTACTTCATAATTAACATTCTCATAATGAAGAGACATGGGTGAGTTCTGAGCTGCAGCCAGACCTACCTTCCTCTTCCCGTGGGTGAATCCATGCAGAAAGTTTCCAGGGTGTCCATAAGCATCCTTCACCTCTCTGGAGAACAGAGTAGATGAAGTAGGACACACTGGGTTGCAAACTCTACCTTGAAGTTTGAGCTACCATTCAGCAAGTCTGCAGGGTCCTCTTGTCCTGTTATCTGTCTTCAGCAGATGTTCTTCTCATCAAATCACTGCGTTGCAGAGCGCTGCTGCCAGTGCTGTCAAATCCGGCTGCTCCTCACACAGGGGCTCCAAAGAGCCCCCCAGCTGCACCTGCTGGTCCTGCTTCCTCATCAGCAGCATGCCAGGGCAGCAAGACCCTGAAAACCTCAGGCAGATCACAAGAGGGGCTATGTGTGCCTCTCAGTAACACTGGTGTAACTCTAGGAAGAGATTTCACAGGCTGACACAACAGTGCTAATTGTAAAGCTTCTTTTCTCATTCCTAAGGTTTGAATTGCTCTATGTAGCTATCTTCATAGTGGAGAAGCAAATCCAGAGGCCTTCTCAGCTGAGATTTCAGATAAATACATTAACAGCTAGGGGAGAATAGCAAATGTCTCCAGATGGAGAAAATGTTGACTTTATATTGAGAAACTCAAAGCCAGAAGAAAGAAAACAAGCTGATGGGGAGAACGAGGAGAAATAAAGAAAATAGCCTAACACAGTAAACAAATGCCAAAATTGAATTTTTTTCTTTTTATGATGAAAAATATTTGTTCTGCTTCCCATGAAAAGCATACATTTGCTGTGAAAACACTGCATGGAAATTTCATACCAAATTTTCACCATCTTTCCTTTTTTTGCCAGACACTTTCAAAGGAGGTCTACTACAGGCTGAATAATAGCTGCACACATCTCCAAACTGCTACTGGAAAAGTATTTGCATTCATTGTATGAATAGAAGTCTTGATGCAAGCCTCTCAAAACGTATACAAGATAACAAAGCCATCTCTGGACCTCCGTTACCTTGAGCTTTGACCATGAAACACATTGAGCCTCAGTGTATCCAAGATGCTGCTACCATTATCCTCTCTCATCCTTGTGCTCCAAACACCTCCAAAACCATTCTTCACCATTTCTCTAACCCCTCTGCTGTCCATTTGGCACATTTTGCCCTTGCCTTGACAGCCCACCTTCCACCCACCTTGCACCTGTGTCTTCACTCAGCTTTCTAGGAGCAGCTTTGCTGAAGCCTCTTGAGCAGTCAGACTCTCACCTCTTCCAAAAGGCTCCTGTGACCAAAGAAGATTTCCTGATCCCTTCTGCCAAGCTGTTTTTTTTGCCATTCTACAAGACTCTCCTTTGATGAGGTTTGCCTTTCCAAGGTCTCCTCTCAGACATCTGCGAGCATTTCTCTGCTCCTCCAAACACACTGACATTACTGAATAGAAAACTACAAAGGCACATATGAAATGTGCCCTCTCATTCTTCTTACTGTCAATCTTCTGGCATCCTTCAGAAGAGCAGGCTCTAAACTCCTTGCAAAAACTGTCATGGCCTTTTTCTATCTTTAAAACTTCCTACCACTTTTATCATGATAAAAAAAATAAACAAAGAAAAAAAATTTAAAATTGAAATAAAAAAAAAGAAAAAAAGCAGTCCTTCACCTAGGATGAAAATTAAACCACCCTTTGTATTGCAGCAGCAGCTGTTAAACATTGAATAGCAAAGCTGCATCTCAGCAGGGAAGAATGACAGGGAAAAACCTGTAGCTGGTTAAAACTACTTTGGTAGGAATTTATGGAGCTAAAATATTTTACCTTTCTAACTGTAAAATTTAATCAAATTTCATGGCTTTTACTTGCTGTGACACCATAGGCTGCTCTCCTTGCTCCCTGATAACAGCTGTGAGTGTTGTCAAAAACAAACAAACTGAACTAATCTGCAAACAAAACACACGACATTTTTTAATAACTTGGAAGAAATAGTGCACTTCTTCAAAATCCCTCTGCTTCCCTCCGTGTACTGCCTGCTGCCACCCCAGCCTTGGAGCAGCTCGGCACAGCCCTCCGCTCAGGCAGGCCCTTCTCCTTAGCAAAGCAGGACGGACCCCAGCTGGAAGAGCATCTGCTGCTCAGCCCCCTTCACCCCTTTCCAGGAAACCTAAAGGATTTTTCCTCTCTAACATCGAAGGTTGCACCCGAGGGTGCCAA
>VZTB01009267.1:739540-750625 GCA_013397245.1 Thryothorus ludovicianus
TGCGTGGTCACAAGGCTCGGACCGGACCGCGCCGCACCGAACCGGACTGAACCGGGCAGCTGCTCCTGCAATCTGCGGGGTCCCAGGGGCTCGGACCGAACGGAACCGGACCGGACCGGGGCTCCTGCGCTCTGCAGGGTCCCAGAGGCTCATACCGGACCGGACCGAACCGAACTGGACTGAACCGGGCAGCGGCTCCTGCGTTCTGCGGGATCCCAGGGCCTCGGACCGGACCGGACCTGACCGGACCGGACAGGGGCTCCTGCACTCTGCGGGGTCCCGGGGGCTCGGACCGGGCTGCAGCTCCTTCCCTCTGTGGGACCCCGGCGGCTCGGACCGGACCGGACCGGGCTGCGGCTCCTGCACTCTGCAGGGTCCCAGGGGTTTGGACCGGACCGGGCTGCGGCTCCCGCGTTCTGCGTTCAGCTCCGGGGGTCATCGCGGCCAGGCCAGGGGAACTGCGGGGCTGCAGAGGTGACCCCCGAGAGAAATCGTCATTTTCACGGTCTATTAAAAGTGACAACTCGGTGCCCTCCATTTATTTCCTGTCACCGAGATTTATTTTCTGTCCAAGGATATTTTTTTTTTATTCCCCCAAAAAAAACTCCATCTGGCAGCTGAACATCAAACTCTGGTTCTGACACCTTGCAAAAAGGATATGGGTTGATAGTTGAATCTGCTGCCTTGGCAGCCCTGGAGACCAGAGCTCTCTGTCCACCAGGTAACCACATAGTATAGACTGTCCACTTAGTATCATGGCTAGCTTCTTCCAAACGCTCAGCTGACTCTTGTCTGGCACAAACACTCTGTACCAGCTCACAAGGCAAACTGGACTCTCTGCTAAGCCTTAGGGGAGGTCAGGAACAGGGATGGATGTTTTCGTTACTCCTTTTATTTACTATCCTCAGTGAACTACACGTGGTGTGTGAAGGCCATTTATATATCTCATGTACATCCCTCTAGAGGAGGGGTGGATTTGGATGTAGATCTCATCATTTGGGACTTCAGGGGCTATCAGCATTTGGCCAAGGGATGTGATTCTGCCCCTCTGCTGCTGCAAGACCCACCTGCAGTACTCTGCCAGTAACTGCCCAACATAGGAAGGATGTGGACCTGTTGGAGCAATTCCAGGGAAAGGTCACAAAAAGGATCAGAGGGCTGGAACACTTCTATGAAGGCAGGGTGAAAAAACTGTGGTTGTTCAGCCTGGAGAACAGAAAGCTCCATCAAGATCTTGTGGCAACTTTCCAGTACCAAAAGGGAGTCTGCAAGTAAGATGGAGAGGGTCTTCTTACAATGGCATGATTGGACAAAGAGGAATGGCTTTAGATTGAAAGAGGGTAGAATTAGATTATACATTAGGAAGAAATTTTTCACTGTGAGTGGGGTGAGACACTAAAACAGGTTGCCTTTGAGCCAGGGCCAGGCTGGATAGGGCTTTGAGCAACCTGGTTTAGTGGGAGGTGTCCCTGCCACAGGCAGGGAAGTTGGAACAAGATGATCTTTAAGGTCCCTTTCAACCCAAATCATTCTGTGATGCTGTGATTCACGCCCTGCACCATGGAGGCAGAGCAAAGCCTGTTACACAGGCACCACTGNACAAGCCCTGCACCACGGAGGCAGAGCAAAGCCCAAGAGATAAGCCTGTTACACAGGCACCACTGTCACTGCGAGATGTGCTGCCACCACCATTGAATTACAGAGGTGTGGACAAGACTAAGTTGTCTTCTGAAGAGATGGTGAAGTCATTGGGTGCTGGTGAAATCACTGAACTCACCATCCTTGCAACTTGCCAGTCATCACCTGAGTTCCTACAGAGGTTCACACAGGGGCTAACTGGACCCACCACACAACTGGGAAAACTGGGAGAGATGGAAGTAAATGGTAGGAGACGGAATATGGATGAACAGAGGAAGGATGGGTAAAGTAAAACCCCACAGAGTTGAAAGCCAGAGTGAGGAAAAGGAAGCTTCAGCCACATGGACTATAGAGAACAGGACTAAAGGTGGTAGGGGATAGGGAAAAGAGAGAAGGATTGGAAGAGAAGGAATAGACTCCACAGAGAGGGAACACACTTTTCAACAGTGGGAGAGGCAAAACTGAGGCGGGGAGCAAAAGTCCTCTCTGAGGCAAACACCAAGAGAGGATAAAGGGATGGAAGAGGGGAAGAGATGGAGAGAACTAGAGAGGCCTAGGTCTGGGAGCAGGAGGCTGAGGGAGTAGGACACTGTGTCTTTGGGAAGGGCTTGAAAAGACAGCTGTCTTGGGAATGCAGCATTTGAGGAGGGACAGCACTGAGAAAGAGGCAGCTGCCCCTGTCTGTGCTGTGGCTGTCACTGTGCAAAGGAATTGTATTCACTGTGAAGGTTCTCAGCAGCTGTTTTCACCAGCTCACCCTGAGCACATTCCATGACTGCTAGTAACCAACATGCTGGGAAGCTCTTAGGGCTGCAGCCACCATCAGGAGCAGCCCAGGCAACAGAGCTGATCCTTCTACCTGGCATTCTGAAACAAGCTGAACCACCAGTGCAGCACTGACAAAGTCCTGACCAGTTTACAGAGAACACTGGGGTTTGTGCTACCCCAAAGAGCAGCAGTGATCCTTCTGTTAGTAGGGCAAGTCTTAAAACACACCTGCTGCTTCCCAAAACCATTGGATGGTCACTCTTTCAAGGTCATGCAACATGGCAGCCAAAGCTCTCTATTTTCTACAGGGAGCACCAGAAACATGAAACCCATAACTTACTCTTTTTCTCCAATTAGGAAATTAGATTTGTCTTTCCATTCAGGCTTGAGGAGGTCTCTGGAGTTAGCTGGGGGCCAAGAGCTCCTAGCCAATACCTGGGAGAGATAAAACTGCTGGCCATATGTACTCTAATCCCTGCCCTGCCTGTGGAGATTAGACACAGCTCTCCTGTTCTTTGGGAACACCCTTGGGGCCCTTGAGTTTGCCTGGTGCTAAATAAAACCAGCCCCCCACGGCTTCTCCTAGATGATGCCACCAGATATGGAAAGGTTACTACAACTGAATTAAACCCTTTCTCGCATCTCCTAAAAGCAAATTTGAATGTGGCTGGTCACCTACTTTGAAGAGCTACAATGCCAACAAAGGACATGAATGAACTAGGCAGTTCCTTGAAAATACAGGTTAGGATTAAGGAAAATCCTATTCTCTGAGTGCAAATCAATGAGAAGTACAGAGTTCTGTATATTCCTAGCATATCCTCTCTGCAGCATCTGGGAAAGTTAATGCTCGGAGCTGGCAATGTGCATATGAAGAAATATGTAGATTATTGTTCAAATATAAAACTCTTATGAGGCAGTCAGTCAAAACCAATGTTGGAAGCATTCCTTTTTATCCTTGTGTCTAGTAAGACTGTGGTCTCTCTGAGTAGAGATCTTTAAGACCAAGATAACCATCTTTCAGCAGGGGATTAAACATAGTTGGACCTCTTAGGTCAGACCCTGGGGAGTTGTGTGTGCACAAGGACACGTGCACGTGTGTGTAGATTGCATGGGGTTTTTTTATAAGTCATTCTCAATCCTGCTTTTTATGATTATATCTATTTTCCAGGTGGGGAACAAAAGTCTCAGTGAGACTAGAGCTAATATTTTCACTCCCAGGCTCCTATGTTCAGATTAACCACCAGGTCTGGCTCTGACATGCACTCCAGGCATCCAGCTGTGCCCCCCCAGGATGGGTGCCTGCATTCCTACTTACCCCAGAAAATGCAGCAAGTCAAAGACAAGCTGAGGGTGAAACCCAGATCCGACTAGAACCCCTGCAGCACGTTTGCTGGATCACGAGCACCCGATGTATTTGTCTTCATTTAATGTACTATTTTTTCTATCCTCTTGAGTAATTTCCTTCCCTTAAAGGATATAAATCACATACCTACAAAGTAAAGAATTATTTAAAGAGCAGTTATATTTAAGCTTAAAAAAGGAGTTTGAATTTAACTCCCTAGTGGCTGAGATGTGACTTGCTGGTGAATATAGCTTGGCTTAACCGTATGAAGGTGTTTTATGGCTTCAATACCATCTAGCCTGCAAACCAGTGTTCCATACACTGGGGCGCTACTGTGGGTGAATACCTTTGCTGCAAGTTAACTTAAAACTGCCTTCATTTGTTTTCCCTAAAGTGACCTCCCCTGCTCTCAGCCCCAAATGCACGCTCACACACACAGCGGGCTTTGCCCCAAGTTAACTCGATCAGTTTAACAGCTCCATCTCATTGTGTGCCACTCTCAGGTGGACACAAGGTAACAGAGGTTTCTCTTTACTTCTCTAAGTCTCACCACAATTTCATTTTGTCCCTGACCTTATTGTTGACAAAGACAGGAGGAAATGTAGGAGTGGAGCGATTCCCAATGGAATAGCATTGACTTCAATAGCACTGACAGTAGCAAGTGTTAAAGGTAATCTGTTAGTATGAAAAGGAATACTCTTCCTGCTTATTAAGCATGGCTTAGCAACAGAAACACCATCAAAAGCTTTAAATGAACAATGAAAAGAACATGAAAAAAATTAATATGTTGGGAAGAATCATAGTGACCATGTTTTAAACAACTTGGCAAATCTTCTCTCCCACAGGTACCTTGTGTAGCAGTTGCATTCATGAGGTCTATTCCCTTTCCTCTGTGCTTCACTCTAACAAGCAATGGATTTGCTCTAAATAACACAAGTGTAATGCTGAGACTTCAGTTTATGAGAACTAAAATACGATGAAAAGATGCATGGCCATTACATCTACAAGACAGACAGTCACCAATAACTCCCAAAAAATCTTTGGAAAAGAAAAGAAAGCACAAATCTACAGTCTAAAGGTCCTTTGTGGCCAAAACAAACCAATTTAAGACAGGCAGATACTGATTTGATAAATTTCAATGCAGACCTTGAACTCTGTGCTTAGAAATATGACAGAGCTGTCAGGAGCAGCAGCTCCCTCCCAGCCAGTGGACAAGGAACTTCATGTCACTTGAAGGAAAGGTTAGAGATCTTGTGGGTCTGGCACATGCTGGGGACAGATGGGGGCACAATATTTATATTAAAACTCAGCTGAAAGGCTACCAGAAAAGCCCCATGGGCTGACTGTTCTTGATTTGACTGAAGAATAGAAATGAGGGCATGACATGGAAATGCTGATTCTGAGCCATGTTTCAAGGAAAACAGTATTTGCTGAGTAGATGAACTTTCAACTGTGGTTTGGACTTTTTCATACACCATCTTTAGTAAACACAGATCTGGAACCAAGTTCTGATTTCTAATATCCCGGGAGTCCACTGCCTGGGGCTGGAGTTGGTTCTTTGTAAAGCAAAAACCTTTGGAGTCTTAGTCACATCTAAAATCTATTAGGGTCATGTTTCCCTCTTTCCATCAACACATAGCTGAAAAGAAAATCAAACTTTGGAGGTTTGCATGTAATCACCTTGCCTTCTGAACCAAAGCCTCGCCGGACTTGCATGAGCAAGTACTTTGCTGGCATATCTGACCCCAAGCTCTGTGTGTCCTTGCTGTTGCAACTAATCTGGGCCCGTTAATGAGCATGGATATGGTTGCTGGTTTCACAAGGTCAGTAAATCCTTGAATCCCCAGAGCTAGCTGGCTGGCAGGCACATTAAAGTTAGTTTGCAATGGTTCTTCCACTGGGTGCTCTCCTAAGCTCTGAAGCATTGCCCCGGTGTGGAGGAGCTAGAAAAGTTGGCCAGGCAGCTCCGCTCCTCCTCAGCAGGGCAGCAGGACAAATTTGAGTCAGGTGTGAGCTGATAAGAAGCCAGTTGCACTGGTGTATGCAGTTAAGTATGGGGGCAGCAGCTCTTTACACTGTGTCCCATCTGTCCCCTGGCACTGCCCATGTACCAGCCCATTCCCCATGCCTTTGAACCCCTTTGAACCACAAGAGCAGGAGCTGGAAAGCTAAAGGCAGGCTGTGGTGAAGACCATTTGCTCCTGGGACACAAAGTACTCCACACCACAGCATAGCAGATGCCACAGTACTGAGAGCACATCCTGAGTGACAAGGGTAGGAGAAAAAACGAAGAGGTGTTCATGCTCCAGGGGCAGAGCGCTTCATTCCTTGCAAACCACAAGGGGAAAAAGCCCACCCAGGAGCTCGTCAGGAGGTGCAGCCGAGTTCAGGCAAACCGAGCAGTGACCGGGAGCCGCTGTAGTTCTGCATCCCTCCAGAGGATGTCACGGCAGAGCCACCAAAAAAAGGCGATCTTTGTGACCCAAATCCGGCGGCAGCGCGGGAATGACAGTGTGCAGCCACTCTGCGGGCACAGCCCCGCAGCTCCCCCCCTGCTTTCCCAGGAGTAACCAACTTCCCCTGGCCCGTGTGCAACTGGTGGGAGAACGGGAGGAGCGGCGAAAGCCACCGCGATTCGGGAGCCACGCAACAGGTTATCCCGGCAAACAAATCCCGGGATGTGTGCTCTGGGCTGAGCAAAAGCTCGGCGTGTTCTCACCCTTTACTGTCGCGCTTTCAGCCTCCTCCGGTGTCCCCGAGCGTGGATGAGCAAGTGGAGGATGCATTCACACACATCACGAGGAAGACGAGCAAACAAAATTCTGGAGATTGTGTTCACAGACAGCAGGAACAGGCTGCAATCTGCAGCCATTGAGCATGTGCCCCTGGAGAGAGCTGGTGGGAGATCTATGTGCTTGTGCACCTATTACTGTTGTTTGTGTCAAAAGTTAGTCTTTGATTTTGTACATATTAATCCCAGCAGAAAACCAGAGCCAAAAGAAAGAACCACTTTTTGTCCACGGCACATTTCTGTAATAGTTTCTATCCCTAATCATCTTAACTTTGAGAGTGTAAAGTCACACTGGATTTTCTATGGAGCTAATTCTAGCCTCTGCTGCCTTTGGTCCTTCATGTGGAGCACAGGGGCAAATGTGCCACAAGTCTCAATCTAAAGAGGAGAGAGGATCCTAGATGGAAAAGCTGTACCAGTGATGCCAAGCACTAAAAAAAGTCTCTAGGCTACTGTGCAACCTTAGAAACTGCCACAACTTAAAGAGTGCTGCTGCAACCCAGATCACACACTTTTTCCCTGTCTGAAATGTCCACATGGACGGCAATCTGGTGATTGCTTGCCAAACGCTCTTGTGATCATTCAAGAAAAATTAGCTACCTGAGAGAAATTCTGCAGATATTGATAGTATTTAGAAAGGCAGACTCTACAAAAAAAAGGTGGTTTAAATACAAGCAAAAACTACAGAGCCTCTGGGCTTTACTCTATCCGGTCCATTAGCCAATGTTTCTCTCAAGCATTCGCCACATCAGTTTTCCCATTAAAGCATATCAACTGGAAGCAAGTCATCCTCCCTTCCCAAGTATGATTTAATAAGTCCAAATCTACAGGCTACATCCACTGCTAAAGAATCATTTGACAGCCAACCACGCAAGCTGTGTCTTAATCTCTCTTCTTTACTGCTATTTGTTTTGTGGGGTTGGGGGATTTTTGGCTTGTTTTTACATGGATAGATTAAATTTCTTGCCAACTCACTTTCTCTTTCAAACATGTTACAGAGGAAGTGGGAGGAAGGAGGAAATCAGGAACAAACAACAAGCAGAAAATGGCATTAGAAGGCTTAGAGAGGAGTCTGATCCTTAGCCATGCGCAGTGCCCCATTCCTGCACATAAGCAGTGCTCTCTACCACAGGGAAAGGAAAAGTGCTTCTTTAGCTGTTGTTGTCCATGGAAACACATCAAAGAAAATATGTCACAGCTCTAGAGTCGGGAAGTCCCAAGACTACCAAGTTTCTCCTTCCTAAAAAATAGCATTCACATGTCCAAAGCTCTTGCCACATATTATCTCCCACTCCCCCTCCATGGCTGTGTGGGTGACCTAAGAAAACCTTTCTCTGTGCTGTCCAGCAACCAAGAGCTCTGAGCTAGTGCCAAGGCTCAGGAAATGCCTTGCATGTGCCCTCCTTTGCTCAGGAGGTCACAGACCTGGTAATTCTCAGTAACATCCTCCAGGCACGTGCAATGCACAGAGGCAGACATGGAAGAAAGCAATGTGAAGTAAAAAAGCCACAGCCTTTCACTCTCCCTGCTTTCAAGGCTTGTTTTGACCCTAATGTCCACCTACTCCCCAGCCAAGAAGAGGCATGGCTCAGTGAGCTCAGTGATGCTGTACTCCCTCTCTCAACACCCATATTCCTGATCCTCACCTCATCTTGACTTTCTCGTGGCAAGAGCAGACCTGTAACAAGGGCAGTGGGTGAACACTGCGCTGCTGGCATCAGGGAGGATAGCCAGCAGCACCTGGAAAAAGCACAGAAAGAAAGGAAACTCAGTCATCGAGAAACCTGACAACAGCTGTGCTCCAGGCCTCTGTTAAACAGAGGCCATGAGTTAATGTGAGCACTTGGGTGTGCTCAGAAGTGAACTTGTGAAAGGCATGTACTTCCTCAGTTTACCATGTGCTAGAAATGTTCAAGACCATCATAAGAGAAGCTGCAGAAGCATTTTGGGTTCACCTGGTGCTGGCAGACACATGCACAGATTCATCCACCTGCTCACAAACCAGTGGTGCCATGGCTGGGAAGATCCAGGTTAGAGTGCAGACATAGAAAATCACTTGCATGCCTGAAGTAAATGAGACTGGGATCCCAAATGTTGCTTTCAAGAAAAATCCAGTAACCTGCAAAAGCTGACCAATATATTTGATGAAACCATGATTATAATGAACATTCCTCCAATATAAAAAATATTTGATTTCCTCTGCCCTGTACCATTGATCAGTTACCTCCTGGGTGTTGTCTGAGGCTACTTTGATTTGACGTCCTCTTAATGAGGGCCTAAACCATGATGTAAGGAAGACTGGTGTCCTGAGCATCCCTCATCCTCACGGGCAAACCAGGCAGTTTTGGACAGGATACCATCTGTTAGACTGGTTTCCGCTGGAAACTCATCTATGTTCCGGCAAGAGTGTGTTGAAGTGCATGCATCTGAGTAATTTAAATGTTTTTTTAGTTCAGATGAATCAGCAGATATGAGTCCAAAAGCTGCATAAGTTAAAAAAAAACTTCTGGCAGTCTGCAGACCAGTTTTCCCAAATATTTTTAACTGAGCTCTCATCTACACCAACCTCTAAAAAATACCCACTTCTAAAGCGTGAAGCATCCTCTCGTGGTTATTTCTGTCTCGGCACTCAAAAGTACAGTTAATCCTTGTTTTAGAACAAATTCCCCTCTGATATGCTTTGGTAGAAGGTGACATAGCCATAGGTACGAACATTTAAAGTAACATCCATGGCGTGTGGTGGACAATCCCTATGGCACATCTGGGGCTGAAGGCTGTCAGCAAACTCGACCATTTCAATGGTGACTTCCCCTTACTGCTGCAATAGCTTGAACCTTGTTTGAGTTTTAGTGACAAACTAAATCTCTGGAGCACTACCAAGTTATCTAGCTGATTTTTTTTTTCGTTATTTGTATTGCAGCAATGCCTCACCAGGCACAATTTACAGGTTAAAACTCCAGCATTCCAGGTGCTGCACAAACCTAGTAAACCATCCTACATCCTAGGAAATTCTGCTCTGGATCAACAAGACATGCAGAAGGATGATGTAAGGAGAAAACCAGTGGCAAGGGATGGATAGTATAGCAGAATACTGACAGGGCTATCATGGGAATAAAATGTAAAGGTGTTATTAATGTCACATCAAGATTGCCCAATCAAAAGGTGATAAATGGAAACATTAAGATTCCTATGACAACTTCCTGAAAATGGCAATGCAGCTGTCTTATTTACAGTAAAGTCTATTCCTGAAAACACATTTACAAGAGCATTTGGAAGTACATTTTGAAAAATACCCAGGAATGAGAACATGATGCATGTGCAGCAGGGCTGAATTACCACTGCTGTTGGATCTGTAGGTTTCTGGTTTTAACAATAACTCTCGGAATATCTGTGGGATTTTAGAAAAGAAATAGGGAAAATGAAACATGGAGAGAAAAATGCAAAGTCCCTGGCAAAACATCAAGTTGTCCTACCTAATAATAACCTTCTGGTAGCAGCTGTTGTTACAGACTAAGAAGTGTATACTTTGCAGTCCCCTTATGCCCTGAGTGGGAATTCTCAGACACTGAAACTTCACATGCTCTGTCTATGGGGATCAGCACAAAATTACTAACAGTTTCCCCCATCAAACTTATTCAAATGCCCAAAAAAGTCAGTGACTGCCTTAGATTTTGAATCTGGGATAAACATGCCGTGATTTTGATTGGAAGACCAACACATGAGCAAAATTTGGCAATTATAACAAACATTTTCCCACATCACTCAAAGCAGCATAGGGTCTCCCCTGCCAAAAGACAGAAAATAAAACTCACCTTTGTCTGGAGAAGTAGCGACCTTGCAAGCCTGGGAAATTGCACATTCAAGGGCAATGTGTCAGACTATTATGAATGAGAAAAACAAGGCTCTAGTACCAGAGCTCACTACCAAATAGGCTGGCCTAATAACATTCAGCGCTCGGTTGCGTGGTCACTGCCTACTGCCAGTCACATCAAGGATAAGTGTTAATGGCCAAAGTCATTGTAGTCACAGAATTAGGTAGGAGGAAGAAAAAAAGCAGCAGCAGGCAGGCAGAAGTCCTTTTTTTATATGAATAAAATTTTATTGAATTTTATACAATTAGAAAGAACAAAGAAAGAGGAGCAAACAGTCTTATGGAGGGTAGGAACCAGAAGAGCTTTCCCACTAGAGGAGGGCGCCTGCTGAGGGCAGTGTTCCTGTAAATGTCACACAGGGGTTGTTACAAAAGCAGAGACAATGTGTCTGGGCTTTTCTTTGATTGTTTTGGGTTTTTTTCTTCCCACATTAGGGTTCCTAAAGCCACTCTTCTTCCCTCATCAATCCTACCACCCAGCAGCAAAGTGAGCAGGCAGGTAGGAAACAGGACTGCTCCAGGGAAACGTGTGCACACACAGAGCAGCTGCCTGCCTGCACCAGGGAGGTTTGCACACATTCTGGATGCACTGCTGTAGAGGGGGAAAGAAGGGAAGTTGGAATTTTTTTTTATCTCCTTTTTCTTTTCTTTTCTTTTTCTTTTTCTTTTTTTTTT